>VUYV01000193.1:631262-778974 GCA_008711295.1 Anarhynchus alexandrinus | reverse complement strand
GTGAGCCGTCACGGTTGTACGTTTGCAGGGAACAGACAAGAGTCACATCTGTGTGTGACACGCAGCCAAGCCCCGCGAAACCCTGCCCCGGCGCTGCGGCCCGCCGCGCGCAGGCACACAACGGCCGCCGCGCGCGCCCTGAGCGGGAAGGCGGGGGGGCGGAGGTTGGGGGGGGGGGGGGGGGAGGGAGCGCGCGCGGGCGGGCGCCCTGCCGCGGCCGCGCCACGTACCGCCCTCGCCTCGCGGCTCTGCCCGTTAGCGGTCGCCTCGCGCCGGCCACCTTCCCGCCCGTCCGGCGGCAGAAGGGGCCGCCGCCGCCGCCGCCCCGCCGGTCCCCTCTCTCTGGGCGCCTTCCCCCCCGCGAAAGCTTCCCTCGGCCCCCGTTTTTTTGTCGCCGGTTTGAAGCGTTCTGGCCACGTGCCGCCCGCTCAGGGCGTTGAGGGGGTGGCAGGTACCTAGTGCTTGACAAAGGGGAGGTGACGGAGGGCTCTCGTTCTTTATCTACAGGTACCGGTAGCCGGGCCCACCTGGCCATCCCTCGTGTCCTGCCTGTCAAGGCGCTGAGGGTCCACTAGTGCCACCAAAATTGGCTCCCTTCCTCATGCTCTGTATAAATACGAGGTGAGGGCTGGATCTTTAAAAAGTGAACGTCAGGAGAACTTTCCAGGTGCCGTGAAATGCAAATGCTGGGTCATTTCGCCTCGTGCTCCCTTTTGGTGGGACTGGATGCTTTGATGACCCAGCTGGCGCTCAGAAGAATCGAGAGGAGATGGGCCAAGTATAAGAAATAGGTAGCTGCTTGGCACTTCTGATTTTTCCTGCATCTGCGACGGACTAAAACCACAGCAAACTCTTAACGTAATGAACGGCATGTCCCTGTGAATTACCAAGTTTCCAGGCTTTTTACCAAATTTTGCTGTCTTTGTTATTTGTGCATTTCCTATGCCTGTCAGAAGAGGGAACGTTAAATGATCTCTGTTAGTATCAAAACCAGATTTTCACAAAAAATGATTGTATATATCTCAACGTTATCTGTGTTTCTGTGGGAACTTTGTTCTCTTTTCTCCATACTCATCAGATCTTCATCTGGCATAATACGTATCAGCTTGTGGGCAGGACTTGCAGTGTCCACACTTCATCAGGATTCATTTCGATCTTTGAGCTGTAGAGAGCATGTTTCAGGCTCAGACAATGATTCATTTTTTAGGATTTTGCTTTTTTTTTTTTTAATACAAGTACCTTGCCCAACAAAGATTTTGAGTAGTTTATGGTCATTCTAAAGAATTCACAGGACTAATTAAGCCATTATTTGATGCGTTTTCTGTCAAAGGTGAGAGATAAGAAAAAACTAGTTAATTATTTCAGAGTCACATTTTATTGTACATAAAGCCGCATTTGCCCTTTTGAACCAGTGAAGGGCCAAGAAGTTGCCAAAAAATTGTGTTCACACAGCCCCCTAGTGGTTAAAGCCTTGGCAACTTCACAGCCATGTCTACTCGCATGAAGGAGGGAAAATCCAAGCTAGCTTGATGCAGATTAAAAGTAAAGTGCTGCAATTTAAGCTCGCAAAAGGCATGGTCGCCTGCTAGGATAAAGCTATTCCATGCCCGTTACATGGCTAATCTTTACTTTGCAGTTTCACGGAAGTGAGTCAAAGGCTCTAAACAGTTACAGCTTTGTGAAATAAAAGGCTTACAGTAGGTAGATAGCCATTCAACTAAATTTAAAACCAGCTTTCCTTCCTACTTTGGAAAAGTGACATTTTTTTAACTGGGGCTATGCATTTGAAAGAGATATCCCTACATGCACTGAACAAGTAGATTTTGTGATCGTAACCTGTATCACACACTACAAAAAATTACCTAAACTCTGATCCATCATTTCAAACAAAGAACCTGTTAAGTATAACACAATCATTAATAGCTTCCAGTTACTTTATTTTTAAAGATTTTAAGTAATCTTGTATGAAAACTAATAATGCCTCATGGAGTCATTCCTTTGTTATCTTGTTTGATATTTAATTCAGCTTTTTTAAACCTCCCATTTTTTTTTCTTCCACCTGTCAATAAGCCAGTGGCTTTTGTATTGACAGTATATTACAGCCTCTTGAAAGCTGCTGAGGAGGTAAAATAGCTGGAGGCAAGCTGGCTGTTGGGAGTACTGATTCTTGGGTTGACAATACAGGATTACAGGATAAACATTGTGGAATAAGACATTTCTGCTCAAAGGATCAGGAGCAAAATAGCTAACTGGTGACATTTGAATATACATAATCATTACACTTCAAACTGAACAAGCTCCGAGCTTTTCTGAAGTTCTACATCTCAGAATCACACATTTAGTCACATACGCAATAGTGTTTTAAATTTGCATTGAGTTCTTGCTTTCAAATTTGCCTACTATGTGGTATATCCTGAGATAATCCTAAGAAGATAGGGCCTTTGTTAAAATACTATACCATCCACCGGCAGAGTAACTTTTGTTTCTTTATATTGCTATGGTGACTGACATCTGCACAGGTCATAGATATCACAAGAAATATCAACATATCCTTACTTGTAGTTCGATTAACACCTCAAAAGACAGCATACAGACTCAAGCTGTGTCAGAGGACTGTCTTTGACTTCTCAAATTGTGTAATTATCTTAAATTTTGCACATCATATGTAAGATTTCAGACAGTAGGAGCAAAGCCTAAACATTTCCTTGCGGTTTAGACTAATGATACTTATTAGTGAAGAGAGCAGTGTCTCAAATAATTTCAGCCTCATCAACAGGAATATCTATCCTATACAGCAAATACTTCTTCACTGTAGTTTTCCTTCAAAAGCAGTTATAACCACCATAAAGAATTAGTAGTACTCATCGGTCTGAGATTAATTAGCATGAACAAAGTTAGAAAAATATTTTTCTTCACTTTTATTTTGATTTTCCAGATTGGGGCACTGAGATGTTGCAAGTTTGAGATAGAGCCTGAGTAGGAACTGCAGCTTGAGAGGAATGGAAGTATAAGTCATCTAAATTTTGATGTCTCCAGAGTGTGGTATTTCTCTGCTGTCTTGATCTTCCTTCTCACGGAAGGAATTTACGGTTCACTTGAATCTTCTCCCCATTTTGCAAACCTGGAGGTGCAATCCAAAGGATGTGCCCAACCAACAGAGCAGAGACGGGACATAAGGCACCAGTAGCCTGTAAGGGGTTATAGCAACATATCAAACCAAAATCCTCCATACTTTGATGGGTGACAAGGTGAGAAAGAGCACTTCTAGAGAATACTGTAATTGAAATGTAAATGAAAAACCAGTTCACCAGTAGAAAGAATCTCNCTCTCCAGCCTGTCCAGGTCCCTCTGGATAAAAAATGAATATAAAACCTATTTTCTGTAGTCCACAACTACTAAAGAGGAAAAGAATCTAATTCAGCATAAAAATAACCATCAACATTTTAGACCAATACCATTATGAAGTCCTAATCTGGTTATTCATTTTATTCAGAAATATGGTGGTAGCATCTATATGTGTACTGAACAGTTATACTAAGTTCCAACGCCGAGTATTACTCTGCAATAGGTAGCATGGCTTATAGCATGACTTACACAGAAGGTAGGCTGCTACTTCCTATTAGAGATTTATCTTTTCCCTTGTTTTTATTTTTTTTTCTTTTTTTCCTCTTTTTAAACATTTTTATTTGAGTTTTATGCTAATTCATCTGTCAGATTTTGACATTTTGGGAGAACTTCAACCTTTTTCAAGAATCTAATTAGGAAAGAATATGTGTGCATTTATTATTGAAAAGGGCCTAATGCTTTCCCTGGAAAACTATAATTTCCTGGTGTTCTAGAGGAAGAGTTTGAAGTTTGACCTAATGTAGGCAGGGCATCAAGGATACTACTTCCGAAGGAGTTCACCTAAACTTAGCTGTGGACCACAGGGACCTGAGCCAAGAAGTGAAAACTTAGTGACCAGCTGTAAACATTTTGTTTAAAGCGAGTTGCCCAGGACTACACAGGACCTAAGAGACAAGGGTAGAATCTCATTCTCGAGGGTGGGATTTAACTGCTTCATCTGCTTTAACCGTAGGTCTTTCTTTCTGTTTCTGTCTCATTCAGCACACACCTTAAAACTTCAGCAGTAGATAAGCAGGAGTCTTACAAAAGAAGCTTCATTCATTATACAGACACTCATTTTCATTTAGAGAACGTCACCCATTCTGTGTACTTCATACAGACAGGTCTTGCAGTACATGATCGTATAATTTCAGACACCATATACTCATCACATGAAAGGGCTGAATTAATGTTGTGTAGACACTCGTAATGGTAACGTTTCTTAACTTCTGAACATGTAGCTTTCTAACCCCTGTTAACCAACTGACAAAATTCACTATAAAGTTCATGAAAGGATGTCAAATAATAATACAGGTACTTTAGTGTTCTGAGTCAAAAAGCATTTTTGTCATTCAGGAAGTGAATTTAAGAGCAGCTAATTATGTTTCCTTTGCCTGTTGCACTAAAATCCAGGAGGTGATTTGAAGACTTTCCAGCACTTAAGTATTGCTAGATCCTCCCAGTCATAACGGTGTTTTTTGGAGATGAAAAAAGGTTGTCTGCAGCATATCCATCTTTTCTTTTTGTACTGTATTCGCTGTACCGAGTCTTTTCTAACTTTTTTAGAGGTTGCTACCACACAGTTTGATTTATTCTAAACTTTCCCAAATGCATTAGCAGATGTTCTTAAAGACAAACGTGCTTCCAGTACTTTATGAGCTCAGCTGAAAGAATATATATTAAAAGCAATAGATATAGATGTTACTTGGTAGTTCTATAACAGCTTTTGTAAGGGACGTTAGAAGGTTTTAAAGATGAGCGAAGAAACAAAACTGTTCAACCCACTTTAGAGATGAAGAGAATAAGGTACAATAAGTTTCAGCAACTTGCTTAAAGTAGTAAAGAAAGTAAAAATACTTCTTTTGGATCTATTTGCTAGCTGTATGGTCATCCTTTCTCCAATAAGAATACAAACGTTTACATTTAAGAGCTCTCTAGATTGAAGTTTCTTCTTTCTCTGTTGTCACTTCCAATCTCTGTCCATCAAAATTGTTTTCTGTAGCTTAGTAATTGCTAGTCAGAGACCACACGTGGTGTTCTTTACGCGTTCTGGAATATGTCTCAGCTTATCTCATATAACACTTGAGGGTATTTTTCCCAAGTGAATCTCAATGTTTTTCAGTTCTTTTAGTGTTTTACCATTTGTTTTCCTTATATTACTCCAGTCAAAAGTGATTGCCTTGGAGAGTTAGTTGTAAGCATGATGGGAAAGTCTCTCTTTTTTCTTATCCGGTTTAACTGCTTTAGTCTTGAGCTTTAATTGTTGATGGGATTTTACTTCTTTTATCCTAGTATCTTACAATGAGCATTTGTGCACTTAGCTTGCTTTCATAAATGACCTTTAACAAATAAAATGCCCCAGTCACAGCTAACAGTGATTGGTGGCTCAGTATCTTAAAAGCAACAAAAATCTCAAATGTGATATTGCACGGCAAGTCACAAAATCTGTCATGTCCAGTCTTGAAAGATTACTGCTAAGATTTCCCTACTTTTAGCAGAACAATTTTTTTGTTTACACCTTGCTTAAATGGCGAGTTAAAATGGATGTGGCAATCTAAGCTGAATACAGTACAGAATATTAAAGCAATCTTTAAGTAATGTGGCATCATGATTCCTCATGCATCATAACTTCTTTATTCCTTTTTTCTTTCTTTTATAATTGCTTCAAATATTAAAATACTATTTGATCTTCATGTCAAGAGAAAGAAAAGAAGGCAGAATTGACAGCTTGATCCTTGCTTTCCTTCCAAAGACCAACTTTTAGATTTTGACCTCTCCTAGCAGAGGATTCAGCTACTCTAACAGCAGATACTTAACAGGGCTTGTTTGAACTTGAGCTTGGTTCTAAGCCTCACATCCAAAGATCTAGTTAGAATGTCAGGTACTTTCACTGCTCTTTATTGCAAATACTTTGTTGAGGACATCTGCTAGACTTCTTTTGCACATTGTGGCCAGGTGCAATTGCAAAAAGAAGGTGTAGACTTTGCTGTAGGCATTGCTTAAAAATCTGAGGAAACTGGAGAAACTAGGAAATGAAAATATTGTATCCAAAAACTACTTACCTTTTTAAAGTACTTTTTCATCCATGCACTTCTACCACTGGATCATAAGCCAAATGCTGTTTGGAATGGACAGTGCTATCCAGATAGAACTATGAATTTCCTTTCTGTCCTTTGGCTGCCCATGGTCACTTAGTTTGATTTTACATCCAAAGGGTTGGTCTTGGACCTTGGACCAATTTCTCCAAGTTTGTGGACGTCCTAGTTGTATTTTCTGAATTAAAAATACTAAATTGACCTCACCTGTATACATATATTTACATATATGAAAGGAATAAAAGGAATTTATTCCATGTGTGTATCGATAGACAAAGAAAATAAGGGAAATAGCAAACTTTTGGCTAAATAGTTCTTTTTAATACCTCAAAATGTTTTAGTGTCAATTCAGAATTTAAATGTGGATCTTTCAGCATTCATAACTCTTCTGGTTCGTCAGTGTCAATTATGTAGGGCAGGACAGTCTTTCATTATATTCGATTTCAAAGATAGAAAAATGTGACTTTCTACTATGAAAGTTAATTTAAAAATATGCTTAGAGAGACTTTCTAAAATCCACCCTACCATTACTGTGACTGGATACCTCTCTCAGAGCCGAGTTACATGTGAGGAGGACAGGGCATTGGCTCTAAAGAAGAGACAAAGGAAGCTACCATTTGAAGGACTGCAAGAAACTCTTCATTGTGAAATACTCTCCCAGAAAGGCTGGCTATTCTTAGAATACGGCACTGAGTCTGTGGCAACCGAGGTTCTCTTTGTAAAATTATGCTGTATATGGTGAACATTTTAATGTGACCCTCTATTTCGGATTTCTTGGTGCGTCTGAAAAGCTTCCATACACATGTATCCTCTGCTGTATGACTTCTGCAAACAAATACACTGTGTACAAGCATTTATGTTCAATACACATAAGTAAAAAAATAGCACTCTGATTGCCTTTGTGATCTAGACACCGTCATTTTAAATGTTCTAGTACTCAGAAGCATCAAAACAATTAGAATAGTTGCTGCAAAAAAAAATAGAAGCTGTATAATAACACACACACACACATCCCACCCCCCCACCCCCCACCCCTTTCTTGCTCTGAAAAACAGTTTTTAAACCTGTCCCAGTCCAAGGTGTCAACATTGTTCCACAGATCACTGTGATGAGGTCAAGTTTCTTCTGCCTGACCTGCTACTGCCAATTAGTGGGTATTGCACTGGTAGCAAGCTAAATTTATTACTGCTAAAGAAGATAAGAACTGTGACAACTGTTACAAAATCAAGATCTCAGCAGCAGTTATTTGGCATCTTCAGTTCAGTGACATGACTAGCAACTAAAATATTTGAACTTAAAATATCAGCTTTCCTACTCCATAGTCTATGACTGAATAATCACAGAATTAGCTGAATCTTCAGATACATATGCCTAGCAGCTCCAGTCTTGTGGGTTTTGGTGGTGTGGAAAGTACATGAATCCAAGCTTTATTGTCAGTGCCTCCCATAACATTATTGCTATTTCCTGTTTCAGACTTTAATAATATAGGACAGGTTAGGATTTCAATATGTTTTCTTCTTTCTCTCCCCTCCCCCCAAAAAGAAAAAAGTTTAAAGAATGGTTGAAATACAGTCCAAGTCACATTTTTGAAAGGAAGCTAGATAGTTACTGTCTGCCTTTTTCTAACTCATTTCACATATTTCTCTTAAAAGACAAATAGTACTTCCTTGTAACTTCTTCAGCTTCTTTGTGTTCTTATTCCTTTACAGACCAAACACACACACACACACGAATTGCTTAATAGTCTGTAAGAGATGTTGATAGAATTGAAATCATTACTTAAAAATGGGAGCTAAAATAAATCCTATATATGACAGGAAGGACGATCTTTAATTGGAGTGCCACACTTAAGCAGAGGAAAGACAGAGACATCTGGTCCTCCATGTATAGTTTTAGGAGGCATTTATTCAGGAAATCTGTTGTAGAAGCATACCAATGGATAAATTTTTCCAGACTCCAGAGGAAAATGCTATTCATCAGGAGTGCAACTAGCTCAGAATACCTCATTTGGTAACAGACGGGCATCAAAAGGAAATACATGATGAGTTGCTTCTAGCTCTCATAATACTTCACTCTCTATTTGCCATGTTTGAAACAATTTTACTCATGTCCAGCCTTTAAAGCACTTTATTGTGTTATCATAAAGGCTGCACCAATAATTTAGGTTCTAAATTTAATCACTGATACCAGGAAAAATAAATCCATCAATATAAAAGTAGCAACAGGTTACTGGTATTGCGCCTTTTAGATGAACAGTAGGTATTGTGATGGTGAGCAGGAGACAAACCAATCAGCATCACCACTGTATATGACAGAGACATGTTACTTCATTTCAAACTGGATTTGTGCAGTGTGAACGTCACCTTGAGTTCATGGAATTGCAGAGTTTTGGATCTGGATGAAATCTCAGGACTTCTGTCTGTTTTAAGACAAGACGTGTAGAACCATCTCTAAGATATTTTGGTCCAGAACTCTCTAAAAAATCCCACCATACCCTTCATAAGTGGCCTGTTCCAATACTTCACTACCTTTAATGTTAGATTTTCCTAATAGCTAAGCAAAATATTTTTTCCCTATAAATCAACTGATTCTTTCTTGTCCTATCCTAGACAGACTTCATAGCAGACTTTTGAACACTGGAAGACCTTTATCATGTTTTTTTCCAGACTTCCACCGCCCCCATAGACCAAACAATGCTTTTCCTTCAAGCATTCCTCACAGGTATTTCTGAAAATTATTAGTCCTCTTGTTGCATTTCCCTGAATACTGCTCAACTTATATAAATGTCAGCAAGTTCACTGGACTGATTTGCAAATAGTTCTCTAGCTGAAGCTTCACATGATCCATAGACAGTATACAATGGTTTTGGTAATATAGGTAAAATGGCATTTGCCTTTTAATATCATACTGATGTAGTCAGTTTATGTTCCATTCTAACTTGATCTCCCCATCTGTATTACTGTGATCCACAATATCCAAGATTCTAGTCTTTTTTTAAAAAAAATTTTTACCTTACTCTGTGTTGTTCTTTACCAGTTACTTTTAAACAATCCCTTCTTACCTGCTTTCAGTTTATTAAGACCATATAAAATATGCTTTACTCTGTCACCAAAGTTGTTACTAAAATTATGATCAACCTTCTAATTGTCAAAATTCCTCTGTTCCAATAAGCCATGCCATGTGTTTCAAGACACAGCTGAGTCAAGTAGTTGTGACTCTGCTGATACGAAGACTGCCAGTGCAGTTACAAAAACAGTAGAGATGTTATCAAGTAGGACAGAACCAAGCTAATGCTTTTACCTGACTCTTGAAACCCATCGTAGATAGCCTGGTAGCTCTGTGCAGAATTAGCTTGTATCCTGAAAAGCTTATCCATTCAGGTTTAACTACAGCCTTGCCAATAGAGCACAGTGGAGTTACATCAACTAACCAGTGAAGACCTGTGCATTCTTCTCTGGAAACTGCCTTCTAAGACCTGCCCAGGATAACAATTTTTGAGGGTGCTAAGCTCCAGCTTGGCTTGACATTGAGCTGTATGTTCACTTAACATTAGTAAAAACACTTAACATCAGTAAAAACTAAATCTCCCATAATGACATATTCTCAAGTTTGAATCATTTATTTCAGATTTCTTGGTATTTCATGCATGGCCCCCTTCTTTGTAAAATCACCTTAAGAACAGCAACAGTTCAGCATTTTCCTGCTGTGCATCTTCACAGATTCTTGGATGAAAGATGTTATATAGGCATGAACACAGCTGTCTGTTTGGTCAAGTATGCAAAAGCAGGGAATCAAATTGAAGTCTTTTGCACTGTCTTGCAGACCACTAACCACAGTAAAGATATTTGGCTGGCTCAGAACTAGCATGTGATACTTAAGTCATATTCAGACTCGGGATTTCTTAAATCACTGTGTTCTCAGGAAGAAATAATTTTTGGACTGAGGGAAGGATGATTGTTTTGTCTTCTTGTAAATCTTTTCAGATACTAATTGTGATTACAGTATGAAATAAGAGATCTCTCCAGTGTGATATTCACTAAATGCATCTCAGATCACAGCCAAAATTAGAAATTTGTGAAACTTACAGGACCGTCTGTTCAGAGTGGAAAAGTATGTTTGCAGAAATGTGTTTATGCAAGCAACAAGAATTAAGTCAAACACCAGAATTAGACAGCTTTCAGATAAAGGCTGCCCAAAGATACTTACAATGCTGCAAAGCTTATAGGTATATTAGAAGAAATTAGTTTGTGTCATGCAGACAGTACTAGGCATCTGAATTTGACTTTTAAAAATTGTTCAGCATTTAAGATTGGTTACAGTAGTCTTTATTAGTACAGAGTCTCAAGAATGTAAGATTTCAAGCCATGCAGGAAACACAAACACACTCCACACAACGGAAAGTTTGGATCTGTGAATTCAATCTGATAGGTTGAGAGTGATTTAACCCTATGTTTTAATGCAGAACTCAGGCACCATTTAACAGGGAATGGGTATACTTCATATCCTCTTGGTAATTTGTGTTGATTTTCTTGTGTCTTGTGAACTTCCCTCAGTCATTTGTCATTAAAATCAGTTCTACTGGCAGTCAGGTTTCCATGCTGAGAGCTAGGAAGGAAAATAGTTGTGATTAAAAAGACATACAGCTGCTATTACTGACTCTGAATAGTTTGTTTTGGACACTCTAGATTATGACTTTCATTTCTTTTTTTCTCACTTTTGGGTAGAAGCTTGGGTGTGTGCTTGAAAAAACAGTTCTCCAGTGAGGGTGGAGAATGCCCATTTGTTATCAGATTCTGTCTGCTGTTTAGGCAGTGTAGCGTGTTTGAGATAAACAGCACGATTGAAAACAACATAGTTGTTGTTATTACTACTACTACTACTACTACTACTACTACTTCTTCTTCTTCTTCTTAAGACAAATAGATGTATTTACTTTGTTTTCCACAAACATAGGGCTCTCTTAGTTTAAGAGACCACAATCAAATTCAGACTATGTCCAGTGCTATACTTTAAAAGACATTTCAGGCTCTGCGTATTTTTATTATCTTATTTTTCGTGGTATATTAAAATAAATTCTGTCTTTGCTTTCCCTTATTAACATTGATAGAAGGGCAAATAAGTGCAAGTAGATCATACTCAAAATTTTGTTGAATGCATGAAGTGAACAAACTGCTTTCAGTTCTCTTAGAAGGAACTAGTAGTCCATCTGAGGAAGTAGTTTACTTTTCAAGCACTTCAGAGTTTGTGTTGATTTTGTCTAATAATGTGGTTTTCATATCCTTAGCAGATCATCCAGGTACAAAAAGTGTATTGATGTTTAATTATCAGCAAATATTCTAGAGAACACGTGTTGACACCAATAATTCAATCCTTAGTACTTAGTAACACTGACAACTGCACTTCTAGACAGTCTACCTGACTCAGGCACTTAATTTCATCCTACTGCAGGATTCCTTCTGTGAGTATTCGGAATTGCTTGTCCCAATGTATTTTGCCTTCAATACTCATCTATTACCTCCAAGTGACTTACTGAACTAAATGCTTCCTCTCCTTGTTCTAGTTTTGCCATTTTCTCATGCTACCATAGGCTTCTGCTTCTCTAGTCACCATAGACAGTTGTATTCTCAAACTCTCTCCACTTCTTCCTCTGCTCTCCATGTTAGATGGTATAATCTCCAAAGACTAGTAACATTCAGTACAACTTCTCTTTTAACCCTCAAGCCACTTATCTATCACTCTCCCTTTCCATCCTGAGACAGAATTTTTTCCATGAATTAAAAATAAGGAAAAAGATTGAGTATTTAGATGAAACAAAATTGACATGGAAATACATAAATTACTACGCTCATTTTCCACATAAAATAATTTATATAATAGATGTTACGTTAGTAAATATACGTCATACTTTGGGGTGCCTTGTAGTAGTAGCAGACATGACTTTTGGATCAAAGATGCTGTGATCTTAACATATATTATAAATTGTTTGTATCAACAAAAGTACTTTTCAAGATTGCACTTATTTTTACATATTAACATAGATGCTATTAATAACCAGAGCTACTTATCAAATAGTGGTTACTCTAGGGGAGGAGTGTCTCATGGGGCACCCCAGGGATTCTTGGGCAAATTTGGTTCAATTTTGTTTTCCTTCTTATTCTTTTTGTGTGACCTCAGCCCAGTTACAGGCTCTTTGTGGTTCAGTTCCTCCTGTGTAAAGTGGATGTTATAAGAAGTTTCCAACTTACAGGAGTAGAGAGAGATGTACACTTGGCTATGAGATGAAGACAGTGATCATTAAATATACTGCACTGGAACAGTGTAGCTTTTGACAAAAAGAAAATTTTTTCAGCTGTACAAGAGCTTTCTTGGGACTGTAGAATCCTGTGCAAATCTTACCAGTTTCTGCTCCAAATACAAGGTGCATTTCCTGACTTTGTTGCATCTAGTGTGAACATATGGCAGGGTAAATTTTTATAGTTATAGAAATATTCCAAAGCAGTCCAGTGTATGCTCTGCTTCTGCTAAGAAGAGGCTGAGAGGGTAAAATAGATGGTAGATACAAATTACGTTGCTGAGACACTGCTGAGATAAAATTGTGAGAAGAGTAACAAAAAATCTCAGTGTACAGAATCCATTTAATGGCTTATAGCAAAGGCAGGCAAGTGGAGATTACGATGCAAGGCAACCTAATAATGTTTATGAAGTCCCCTGTTAAATGAAAGGAAAAAATTGAACATCTAGGACAGATAAAGAAGTGTAAGAGCTTGCATATGAAATAAACAGGAATGGAAAACAGAGATGGATACATACTCTGTCGCTTATTCCTACATTTCACTTTTTATGTCATTTTTGCAAGTAAAAAGTAATATCTGATTACTATGTTTCTAGTATAGTAAATTAATCCTTTTCCACAGTGCAATTTACACATATGTTTTCTTACCTTATTTGAGGCATATATTCAACTGTCTTTCAAATCTTTTACAGAGTTTTTTTACGGTATTTCTTGTTTTCCACTGTAATCTTATTTGTCTGCCCTCAAACACCTTTCTTCCATTTGCTTCCAAGCCAATCTTGGATGCTTTTAAATTTCACTTTCATTTAGTTCTAAATGTTGGAGAAATATTTCCCTTAAGATTTTAACACTATCAAAAATTATACTAAATACAACATAGCTACTAGTGAGAAGCAATCAAATTATTTTACTTTGGAGAACTAGCATGCACAATGCTGTGAGTTGCGTCATTTAGTAAAATGTGGATGCTTTTCTTCCTTCCCTAAAAGAGTGCTCCTAAAAACATTCAAATGCAACTAGCAAATCACACGCCTTTCTAACATTTGGGAGCAAAAAATGCTCCTGGTCAATTTACTATCTACTTTAGGTCTATTTACTTTATATTACTTCAGAATATGACCAGCAATGAAACGACATCAACACTGAAAGTTTTGTAATAAAACTCCTGCATCACTACAGGACTGCCTTCATTCTTTTACGAAAACAAGTCATTCACACAGTACTCTTGAGAAGGCACCGTCTTTGTAGTAGGCAGTACCAATTCACCAAGGTCAGGCAAGAGTTTGAATATAAAGGCATTGAGCCTCAGGGAGGGGAAAATCTGCAGGGCAACAGATTACAAGAGGTTGGAAAGAGAAGTATTGATAGCATCCAGCAAAGCCAAAGCAAATAAAGTGACAAATCTCAAAGAGATTGAAGAAGAGAAAAGTGGCCCATCAGGAAGACTGCAAGTATTGTCACATGGCAAGGATGGGCAGGAGTCACAGAGAAGACACCAAGAGGTATTTAGTTAACTGCTGGGAGAGACTAATACCGGCAGGAGAAAGATCATGTTAGGGTCAGTTTTAGGGTCACTGATTATGGAAAACAAATATTTAGAGGAAAATATATATGGAGGAACATTTAGCCTGTTGGAAAGCCTAGAAACTTTTAGCCTGTTGTTCAAAGAAGCTGTGATCACAGAAGTTATGTACTCACTAAATATCAGAGCAAAAAATAGCATAAAAAGACCAAAGAGCTGCCACAAACACAAATAGTAAGTCATGAAAAGGGCGCCATGGCAGAACAAGCTCAGGCCTGCAGAAATTAACTGAGAGCCAGAGAGGATTCAGCTTCAGAGAGAACCCTAGATGCTAGTCTAGAAGCTCATGGGATTTGTTCTGTATTCTTTTCAACTGCCTATGTAGGGCATGAGTTGAAAATGCTCCTTATTTTATGACAGGTCTTTCTATCTCTTTTCAGGTTGGAAAGTATTATGCTAATTTAATAGATTATTTACTTATTAGAAACCTGAAAAATGTCAATGCAACATTACAAGAGACAAAGTTGCAAGGACATAAAGTATCAGGCTTTTACTACTCAAGATAGTGCTGATTCTACTCTTCAGGAAGTAGATTCCTATTGACTACTAAGTCCTTGGTCTGAAAGGCCTAGTCTTGATAAATCTGTGACCTCCTGTTTAAGCTTTACTCTCCTTTCTTTCCCTGCACTGAAAATACCTTTTTCCTTGTACACCTTCAGATTGATTAGTCTCTGGTCAGAATAAGTGGTAAGAAAATGGAAACGAGTTTCTCTCAGGTATTTGTTCAAGGTTTTCAGGGAGCGGTGAAAGACATTCTGGCTGTGAACACCTGTAGCTGCGGCCACCAGTTCAGCTACTCCATAGTTCCTGCATCCAGGATGTCTTGCCACACTTTTCAGCAATGTTGCACTCATTTTTGATTCCAGAACTTAAAGTATGTCAGTAGAGAAAAGCAGATTCTTCAGTTTTGGTAAGGAAAAGTGAGCTTAGTGAGAATCTTACTAACCTTTGGTGGGGCAAGGTGATATTTGGTCACCTTATGCAGGAGGAGAAGACAAGGAAAATGATAGTGATGACAGAAAAAGCATTTTTGGCAGAAGTCTGCACCATTGACATGGGGCCAACCGCAAAAAATAATACTTATGCTAAGAAGAAAAGGACAGACAGTAAAATGTCTTTTGTTCCCGTGATTTTTTTCTGTTTCCTCTTGATACTGGCTAAGAAAGGCCAATAAAGAGATGGAGCCAAACAATCTCTTTGCAGTGGAAAGAATGGAAGACAGGAAGGGGACATCTTTGGATATAAGTACAAGATTGCATAGTTTAATAGCCCCCAAGGGAGCAGATATTTCTACAGAAAAAAAACCCAACAAACTACCAACCAGAGGAACTCCTTAAGATCCCAATGACAAAGCTACCCTGCTTTCACAAGCTTCTATTTCTTGCATGAAAAACTAACAAATGGAGTAGTAACAGAGGCTCCTGAGGGAGGTAAGTAAACTGAGACCCCCAATGAGTGGTGTCTGTACCATTCTGGGAGAACTAAAGATCATCCAGTTCAGTGTGCCAAAGCGTTTATAGCTTACATCCCAAGTTTCTTCTCTGCGCTCTGCTGAGGCTTTTGCCAAATCCCTACATACATTAAAAATACTAACCACACTCCATACTTGCTTGACAGACTGCATATCAGTGGAGAATACAAATTCAGCCTGGATACTAAGTTTTTCTAGCGCATAAAACAGTCATATACAAGGATGACCAGTAGTGATTAAGCTATGGTACTACACAGAAGTTCCTCCATGTGAATTGAATTAATTGATTTATTAGTAGCAAAATAGCCAGGTGGGTCAGGCTAATTAAGACTATGATTGCTAATTGCTAACACTGGGGACAGTATGAGTGGTTGCAGAGGCAATAGATGCACTCGGTTTGTAACAGCTCTATAAACTGCTAGATGGTTAAGACTGGGGAAAAAAAAAATAGGGGAGAAGATGTTGCTGAGGGTAGAAGTGTAAGGCTCCATTGTAGGCTCCATTCAGATGGGGTGAAAACATTCAGTCCTGTAGGGAACTTCTGTCAGCAGTCTAGGCCAGTGGTCTCCAAGTTGTGCTGTGCACAATATAATCCACTGGGGTGCAGGAGGAAAATAATTTTTTCACCATTAATATATAAATTAATAAAAGTATAGCATTTAATTTTTCTTTAGCTAATACTTTTGTAATTTCAATTTTTTAAATATTTTGGTGGTATATGTATATAGTGTAGAAATTATATTATATTTGGAGTCCACTGGTGCAGTTTAAAGTTCAGAATATTTTTCCTTCAGGTTTCTAATTTTCTGTGTATTTCAGTCTCTCTGCTATCCTGGATAATGTCAGGTAGTTTGGCTGCAAGGTTTAGGTGTTTTAAAGAAAAAAGCAATACAATGTGGTTGTTGGTGTTTGTAAAACTTAATATTTTAACTTGACATTCACATGTATTTAACATGGAATGTTTCTATGTAATGCTTCATAAACCATACAATACAAATGTAGAGCCAAGTGGGACCAAATGACTGTTATTTTCAGATTGTTTTACTAAACAATTGCTATGGAGAAAGCGCTGGCTAGGAATGTGTGATCTAAATTTGGAAAATCTATTTTAATGTATATATGACCATAACTGTATTAAGTCTGAAAAAAATCCAGATAGTATGCGTATTGTAGAAGGCTGAGATTTTAAAACCTTAGATTTTGCAGATCAAAGAAATGAAAAAAACCCACAAGATATTTCTGTCTATGGAATTGCTATGGAAGATGTTTTAAAATGTTTTATGCTAAATTAATTTCAAAAAAGATACGTAATTTTTTTATACTGAACATTAGGTTCCTCATACTTCTTCCTTTATCAAGCACTACATAGTTCTGTATGTTCCTGTTCTTAACATCCCTCTCTTACCAGAGAGGGTTCTGGTTCTTACCAGAACCAGAAAATTTACTCAATTAAAACAAGATTCTTGTTCTTTTCAGTTTGCCTGCCAAAAATGGTAATCCTCTCGGATGCTGACACAGGTGCATTAGAGCGAACCAATTTCTAGAATATACTCCGTGTTGATAGTGACACTCAGAAAAGGGGTGTTGTCTTCTATTCTCTATTCTCCATAGCTTGACTGAAGGACTATAAAAATAAAGGTTTCAGATAAATATTTTAGCTTGTTCTAAAGGAAACTTTTGCATGTGTGATTTTTTTTTGTTTACCATAGCTTAAAAAGCAAAAGTGAAATGTCACATTGTATTAAAGAAATTCTGATTAGTAATGGATTCTAATGAATAACAATACTTGCAGAATTGCTTGCCCAAATGTAATTCAATAATGATCACAAATCATTTTGTCTTGTCAGTCTTTGCCAACATACGTGGCAGGCTTCTGGGAGGAATGTTTATTTCCCATACTAGTTATATCTGTTTGGTTGGGGTTCTTCTAATTCCCTTGTTTCAGTTCACTTAGCTTGTATTGGATCTTTTCTCTATGGTGCCACTACGTCATTTAATTTTCTCAGTGGGAGAAATTCTGGTCCCAAAAAAGCTGCTGGGATGAGAATTTCCCCAGTAGACTCCTTCTGATGTTTTATATTTTCTTTAACATCATGTGCTTTTCCTACTGAATGATAGTAATTTACTTACAGAAACATTATTTGGTAAATAATAAACATTTTAAGGATTATTTCTTTTCAGAGAGGTTAACAATATATGGCAATTCTGTGGAATTCTCTCTTCCTTAGCTTTAGTCTGATTTTTATTCTCCTGAGCTTAAAACGTTAGGCAAGTTCTTTTCAGTGATGTGCCTGTGGGAATTTTAAGTGCATTATTTCACTAAGCAAAGCAAATTAAATTTATTATCTATCTGTATACCCTTTCTATCTCAAAACATTAGTTTTCATTTAATTTTTGGATCTTGTTTTGATAGATTGCTGCCAAAGGATTTGTGTGCAGTCTTTCCTAAGATCTCCCCCATATGTCATTATGTTCATGTTTCTGTGCTGCCACACAAGTTGTCAAAGATGCCACATTTTTTTCCTTTTCTTCCTATCTGACACATCCCTGGCATTTGTTTCTAGTTCTGTTTTTTAAAATGTTTGAAATTAGATGAATTATATGTCTTTTTAAAGCTACTTTAGTATTCATTCCTCACTTGATTGATATTATGCAGTAGTTTTTACCCCTTCTGTACCAAAAATAGAAGAAATGTAAATGTCACTTTCTGACCTCATGTCAAGAGCTTGTGGGTTTCTTTTGACTTGTTCCTTTAGAAATATTTTTGTTAGCTGTTTAGGATTAGATACTTCTTGCTTCAATTAGGGCCACATCGACAGTAATATTCTTGCTTTGTAGCTTAGAAATATTCAGTCTGTGGCCTGAACTGTCTGCTGTTAAGCTGAGAGAGTGTTGTGTGCTTTAGGTGATGTATAGGCATGATGTGCACAGCCTTGAGATATACCCCTATATAAGCTCCAGCTTGTGCAAAATGCTAAAATCAGCATTCTTACTAGTGCTTTGGTCTCACACAACATTGCTTAAATAGTTGTATGGGCAACACATTCAGTTTTACTGTTCTTGCAAGAATACGTTTTGACTTGCAAAACAATACTGCAACACAGAACATCCACTTTCTGGGTATGTTGTCTAACTGTGTGCCTGCAGTTCACCTCCTGAGGTCTTA
Organism: Anarhynchus alexandrinus; assembly: GCA_008711295.1. Classification (NCBI taxonomy): domain Eukaryota; kingdom Metazoa; phylum Chordata; class Aves; order Charadriiformes; family Charadriidae; genus Anarhynchus; species Anarhynchus alexandrinus. The sequence continues at coordinate 760,263 of VUYV01000193.1, read as the reverse complement.
CGCTGCTGACCTATGGCCTGACAAGTCAAATTTATTTGAAGCTCTTTTATATATCTCTTTCAGCTGCTACACTCCTCAAAGAAGGAACTGTGTGTTGTCTATGGAGGGACAAGATGTGTCACATACTTCAGGTTTTAGATCAGAGCTCAAACCTCACTTGTTCCCTTTGGCTTAAGCTGATTAACTGAGCTCTGCCGTTAATATCTGTGAAATGTCTTGGCAGACCCATCTGAAAGGTGTTATTTAAGTACAATGTGTATTGTATGTACAAGTTAACTGTACCGCAGTTATTTTTCTGTAGGAACAAATGTATTGGTTTTTAATTGTTATTTTTAATAGATCAGAGTGAAATATTGTTTTGTTTTATTTGATCTCTGTCCCCTGGTAGGCTTTCTTTTTTTCTTTCTTTCCAACAGTGTGACATTTTCCTCTTTAGATTTTTAATTATGTCTCCAAGGACCTCCTGTATTAGCAATGGTGGTGGCAGTTTACCGTTCTGAGAGCTAACCCAGCTAGTTACTCCCAGGCTGTAGCAAGTTTTACAAAGATGATTGTTGTATATTTTAAAACTCCAATAGAGTTTGGGGGTTTATTTGAATAATGAAATGGCTGAAGTGGGCAAACCATTCTTATATCTGGCAACAGAAGAAACTACCACACTTACGGTTGTGTTATCATGGTCTATTCAGGTCATGGATCAGAGTCGAACATGGAAATTCAGACCAGTTATTTCACAACAAAACTGCTAATGGCATTGTCCTCATGCGGTGAACTGATCACATCCCTCTGTTTTTTGAACTTCTGCAACAGTACTTGAATAGCTCTTAAAATCAGACACTTTAGATATCTCTTTTATTCCTCTTCAGGATTATTACAAATAATGCTGCATTAACTACACTGTATATTCCTGCTTTCCATTCATTCTATCACTCTTCTTTATCACATCTCTAGATGTATCTCCATGCTACTGTAAGAAAAAAAAAAATACAAGTTGTGCATCTTCCTTTTCATTCAAAAATGCTTCCCAAAAAGCTATTTCCCCTTGAAGTCCAAACAGAAGAAGTCAGACATTCCTCAGCACTGTCACACAGCATATTTGTAAGAGGATTATAGCAAAGGTGGTGTTACTTATGCAACATTAAGAAAATCAGAATTAAATGTAAGAAAATAGCCTTAACAACCTGCAAGGAACCCTATTATCTCACTATTAAAACATGTCCTTAATTTCTTATTTTCCCAGTTCCTCTTACCTCCCCCTCGTAATCAGAACATCAGGTCTGATACAGGGTAGTTTTCAAGGAATTTGAGGCTGGTACTGGCTTTTCAAGGTTGTTACGAAAAAGCATACTGTACACATGTATAAACACACGGAGTTTGTGAAGGTGCTTTTATTTATGAGTCGCATCTGGAATGCTCAGTCCTTTTTTTTTAAAAAAAAACATTTCATACTGAACAAACTCTGCAAACAAGGGTAGTCCAACCCAAGACAAACCGTTATTATGCCCATGTAGTTGCGGTGAAAGAGAAGACCCCCCTCTTCTGGCATGAGCTGGAGTAGCTCCCAGCAGAAGACTATAAAATATGTTCAAAACCATGCTTTGATCACAAATAGGAATACACCTAGGAATAATATCTGTAAAACAAATATTTCTTCCTCCATCACGTCCTCTGAAGTTTTCTCACACCACACTTCCATGCACAACTTAGTCCTCCATGACAGCTCTCTGAAATACTAGTTCTAGCTTCTTTGCCAGAGATTGAACACACAGCGTATCACAGTCAGATTCTTTTTACATAGTTGTTCAGGACAAAATGTATGAAGAACTCTCTACTCCAAGCACAGAGCAGACTGTGCACTGATATTAAAAATATGCCCTGCGGTCTTGATGACTGTAGAAGGAAAAGCCTTTTGACAGGCAAATTCTCTTTGTTCAGGCAATATTATTTGCTGCATTCTTCCCTGAAGATGATCAGCAATTCCAGCTGGTGAGAAAGGACTGCTGCTAAAGTTGTTCAGAAATCCTTCTGTATCCAACACTTCAATTGTTCCTGTAAATACAAGGTTTTGTCTATTATAAATATGGCAGCGAGAATTCTGTCCCAATCAGACTTCAAAGCAGAAACCTGTATGTGTATTTATCATTATGTCTTTTGCTGCCAGAAATAAAGAAGCATTTATAATGTTTCCTTCTGTTTGTTTTTAAATTTTGCATTACCTTTTATTTTTACCAGCCTTTACAGTTCACGAGTTAATGGTAGGTAGATGGAGTTCTTCCCTATTAGATCATATATTTCACTTTCTCTAAATGCAAGATAGACTAGCTTTCCCTACACCCTAATGGTTAAGAAAAAAATAAAGCAGTGGCAGACCTTCACATTCCTCCTGTCTTGCCTAAGGAGCAACGGTTTTGTTTTGGTTTTAAAAACTGAAATCATAGATGGAGAGAAATGTAATGCTGTTTAGCGTAATTAATCTGTAAAGTAACATGTTCCCTGCAAAATGGGAGGAGTTTTAAAGACCAACGCTACATAGTTGTCTCATTTCTATGCAGTAGTACACAAAATAATACATTTCTTTCCAACACACAGATCAGGTGTAAACTCAAGCATTGTTACTCTTGCAAATGCTGGAAATAGGATGGCAGCCATTATAATAGATACTGAACTGGTATAGCAATTTATCTTAGAAAGAGCAGAAACGCTCTCAGTTTTCAGTATTTTTCTCCTGTATTTCAAGCATATTGCAGATCATTTTAATATATTTTATACTTTTTAATTCCAGATTACTATGCGAAACCTAAGTAAAATGAAATTACAAGTTTTTATTTTTCTGTTCTCTGTGTTTTTACTATTTTTGTTTCTATTATTCATGTCCAAATATTAACAAATCTTTAACTTTTTCTCTGTGAAATCTGAACAGTGTGGAAAAATATCATAAACAGAATCTTTGCGACATTTCCCTAGATTTTTCTCACAGCTTGCTCAGATTGTGCAGTACAGTTTTGCTTTGTAAATTTGTTTTATAATTGGAGCAGTTTTCAACCACTACTACAAAACAGGAATTTGCTCTGGAGTTGCTATACTAATGGGTAAGAAGCGACCTTCCTTTTCTTCTGAATACTTTTACATTTGGAGACCTTTACTGAATTTATCCACTATGTCCCAAATAAAATCTGTTTATGAACCAACCAGAATGATGAGATCAAACCTTGGGAGTCACAGAATCACAGAATCATTTAGGTAGAATAAGTGGCTGGTACATCAACAATCTCTCTGAAGTCTTCAGTTAGGAATGTTTAACAGTTGCTGTTGAACTACCGTAAAATTGAGGAAAAATTTGGGGGGGGGAATAGAAGTTTTTTGGTGTATAATGGTAAGCTAGGAAAGAAATCAGCTACGTATTTCTAATTATTTCATAGCATGCTTTCATTAAGAAGAATCCTTGCCCTGGGGAAGCCCATGAAGGACAGACATACAGTGTGGAGTCTAAGAAAGTTGATAATATTGCATTAATTATGATTCTATTATAAACTGTAACTGGGAGAAGAGAACGTTGATCAGCAAAAATCTTAAAACTGGATAGTTGTTAGAGAATAGCAGATTATTAATTTATTGTATCTATGGTTTATGCATCTTCTTGAGTGTTTATGTGACGAACACGTATTTTTAGCTGCAACATTTAATGCACTGTTTGTCAAATCTTTTTAAAGCCACTGTGAATGCATATAATGACTTTCTACTTGCTTATCTACTGCTAGGTCAGTTCTTCTCCATTTCTCAATGAAATGTCATGCTGGAAGCTGTTTGTGAGCAATTGTCAGCAGGTGGGTTACAGAGGGAGAGAAGGGTTTTATCTCCTATGATAGTGAGGCTAAGCCTATTGCTGTGTTGCTAACCAGAGGTTTAAAAGGTTTGGAATCTATATTCCATTTTACTGGTGACTTTAAGTGACTTTAAAGTAGTGACTTACAGCTAAGTGACTTACAGCTAAGTTTTTAAAGGTCTTCTGGCATCTGTTTTCCAAGGATTCCAATAGTTGTCCAGCACAAAAACACTTAAAAATATTTGTCCTTACTGTATGCTACCTTTAAGTTACAATCTGCCCTGACAGGTGTGTCAGGAGACTATATGTTATATATGTACCATATCTTACCCCTAATAAAGAGACTTCTGGTGAAAAATGTACTGGTTATAATAATTTCTGAAGATTTAAAAAAAATTTCACCCCTGAATTTCTGAATAATAGCAAATAACATCGTGATTGTGATTTGATGATGTTGTGCACAAATGCAGAAAAGAAGTTATCACAGATAGTAGCCTTAAAGGATAACTTGGCATTTCATCGGATTTGTGGTACGGAAAGAGTTTTGACTGTACATAAACCATATACTAAGACTTGAAGAGGAATTATTTCTTTAAATGTAAAGGGGTTCTTTATTAAAATAGTCTTTTCCTCCTTTCCTCCCCAGACTTCTTCATGGTTTTGGAAGTGGAGTTGACAGAATTAACTCTCTTGGTAAAACATTAACTTTGAGAAGAGTTCTTACCAGGAGCTAGAGAATTAAATACTACAGTGCTATTGCCACTTGACATTACACAGAACTTAATGTTAAACCATATAAAAGTGTAGGGTTTTTGTCTCTGTACTGCTGTTAATTGTGATTAAATTAACATCTGATGAAATATTTGAGCAAACAGAATATGTGCAAGTAAATACAAATATAAAAAACTTACTTGAATGAAAGCAAATCTTCAAACATACCTTGTATTTGACAGGCTGGCGAACTGAAAACATTTTAAATTGAATCTGCATATAAAACCTCTACATGTAGTCGCTAGGCAAAGGCTTTCTAATCAATGTAATGCCCTTTAGGAAAGGTTCATCATCTCTGAGGGTTGATACTTTGAAAAATCAGTATCTACTGCTCATGCTTTAGGTTCCTAGAAAAGCAATTGCTACTAAGAGATGGAAAAGTTACCTCACAATAGCTGTAAACTCTCCATCTCAGCAGGCACTGACTACATGGAAAAGATCAACAAAAACACACTGGAAACCTAAATATTCTGGTGGTATTGTCAATTCTCTGTCTTCATTTACTCTTATTATTTAACTAAGAAAAAAATACATTTTCAGTGCTAGTATGCAAGCATATTAAAAGAGCTAGTATTCAAAACAGAAAATAATTAAACTTTCAGCAGCCATGTTGTAGCGACTTCACTGTCGGTATTTTTGATTTAACTTGTCCACCTTCTTGGGGTAACTAAGTGATGCAGTTAAATTATTACAGCCCTTGTCCCCTCAATTACAGTGACGTTATATTGTTACAGCTCTTCTTCATTAGAGAAGAACAGCCTTATCTATGTAAGGCAAATTTGTATAGATATCATGCATTCACACAAGAGATGTTTTTTTACTAGGAAAAAAACTAATTCAGTTTAAAAGTCTTCTCTAAATGCAATAGTTTTCTTGAAAGTTTTCAGAATTAGAGTAGGCCTCTATTCAATTTGGAATAATGCTATTGCCAAGGAAGAGAAACCACTGAAAATTTTTACCCCTTCCAATAGGTCCCCCATGCTGTAGCTCTCAGTGTGACCTAGCAAAGGCTCTTTATTTCCCATCACACGAGCAAAAAGTACCAGAGGGAGTGACATGAGAGTAGCTTAGTGCCAGGGAACACCAGGATGAAGTCTGTTTGTCTTTTGTTTTCAGTAGAGTTAGGGGTGGAACAGCTGGGAAGCTCCTTTCCTTCACTCACAAGCAGACACCCTGTTGAAAACGCTCATGCCTTCCTCTTCTCATGTAACCAGACACATGCTAGACAGCACCTGAGAGGAGGCATTGTATGCTACTCTGTATACTTATAAGAACAGTTATTTATACCAAAAAATGTGTTTCAAGGTTTAGCATATTGTCTGCTGCTTATAACATACAGCAAAGCTAAATCCATGCACAAATACAGGCTGGGTGGAAAACAGATTGAGAGCAGCCCTGAGGAGAAGGACTTCGGGGTACTGGTGGATGAGAAGCTCAATGTGAGCTGGCAACGTCCACTCACAGCCCAGAAGGCCAACCGCATCCTGGGCTGCATCAGAAGAAGCGTGGCCAGCAGATCGAGGGAGGTGATTCTGCCCCTCTACTCCACTCTGGTGAGACCACACCTAGAATACTTCAACATAAGAAGGACATGGACCTGTTGGAGCGGGTCCAGAGGAGGGCCACAAAGACAATCAGAGGGCTGGAGCACCTGTCCTATGAAGACAGGCTGAGAGAGGGGGGGTCTGAAGGGGGCCTAAAAGAAAGCTGGAGAGGGACTTTTTACAAAGGCATGTAGTGATAGGACAAGGGGGAATGGCTTCAAACTGGAAGAGGGGGAATTTAGAATAGGTATTAGGAAGAAGTTTTTCACTCTGAGGGTGGTAAGGCACTGGAACAGGTTGCCCAGAGGAGCTGTGGATGCCCCATCCCTAGAGGTGTTCAAGGCCAGGCTGGATGGGGCATTGAGCAACCTGTTCTAGTGGGAGGTGTCCCTGCCCATGGCAGGGGGGGTTGGAACTAGGTGATCTTTGAGGTCCCTTCCAACTCTAACCATTCTGTGATTCTATGATCTTCCAAAGAGCAATGGTTAGCTCTCAAGCTGATCCAGTGACCACTTTATGGAATCATAGAATAGTTTGGGTTGGAAGGGACCTTTAAAGGTCATCTCTTCCCTCTAATAATCAGTGACATCTTCAACTATATCAGGTTGCTCAGAGATGCATCCAGCCTGACCTTGAGTGTTTCCAGGGATGGGGCATCTACCACCTCTCTGGAAACCTGTTCCAGTGTTTCACCACCCTCCTCGTAAAAAAATTCTTCCTTACATCTAGTCTGAATCTCCCCTCTTTTTGGTTAAAACCATTACCCCTTGTCCTATTGCAATAGGCCCTGCTAAAAGGTTTCTCCCCATCTTTCTTGTAAGGCCCTTTTAAGTACTGGAAGGCCACAATAAGGTCTCCCTGGAGCCTTCTGTTCTCCAGACTGAACACCCCCAACTCTCTCAGCCTGTCTTCATAGGAGAGGTATTGCAGCCCTCTGATCATTTTTGTGGCCCTCCTCTGGACCTGCTCCAACAGGTGCATGTCTTTCCTGTGCCAAGGACACCAGAACTGGATGCAATACTCTGGGTGGGGTCTCACAAGAATGCAGTAGAGAGGGAGAATCATCTCCTTTGACTTGCTGGCCACGTTTCTTTTGATGCAGCCCAGGATATGGTTGGCCTTCTGGGCTGCGAGCTCATATTGCCAGATCATGTCCAGCTTTTCATCCACCAGTTCTTCTCAGGGCTGCTCTCAATCCCTTCATCCCCCAGACTGTGTTGATACCCAGGGTTGCCCCAACCCAGGTGTGGGACCCTGCACTTGGCCTTGTTGAACCTCATGAGGTCCACACAGGCCCACATCTCAAGCTTGTCCAGGTCCCTCTGGATGGCATCCCGTCACTCAGGCACGTCAACCACACCACTCAGCTTGGTGTCACCTGCAAACTTGCTGAAGGTGCACTTGGCCCCACTGTCTATGTCAATGATGAACAGGTTGAACAGTACTGGTCCCCGTATGGACCCCTGAGGGATGCCAGTCTTCACTGATCTCCATCTGGACACTGAGCCATTGACCACTACCCTTTGGATGCGACTGTCCAGCCAATTCCCTATCCACTGAAGAGTCCATCCATCAAGTTCATGCCTTTCCAGTTTAGAGAGAAGGATGTTGTGGGGGACTGTGTCAAAGGCCTTAGAGAAGTCCAGACAGATGACATCTGTAGCTCTTCCCTTGTCCACTGATGTAGTCAATCCATCACAGAAGGCCACTAGGTTGGTCAGGAAGGACTTGCCCTTGGTGAAGCCATGCTGGCTGCCTTGAATCACCTCCCTGTCCTCCACGTGCCTTCTAGGAGAATCTGTTACACAATCTTCCCAGGCACAGAGGTGAGGTTGACAGGTCAGTAGTTCTCAGGGTCCTTCTTTCTACCCTTTTTAAATATGTTCCTTTTTTGCAGAGACCCTTCCGCTTTATAATCTACTAAATCCCTCTTGCTTTTGCTTTCATCTAATCCTACTCATTCGGCTTCAAGTTTAATTCATTCCCCTTTTATGCATGCCTTGAAACAGCTGTCTATCTCTTAATCTGTAGACTTCTGCCTGCTCTGCTGCTGCCTACCTATCTTATAAACTCAGAAAACAACTTCTTTGAATCTCTGACTGATGTCTTCTTCCAAAGTCTGCATATCCCCAACTAACCCTCTTTCTCTTCAGCTTGTTTTCTGTCTGGCTTCTGTAATGTTGTTTTCTTTTCATCTTCCTCATAGGGGGTTCCATTTTGACCTTTGTCTGGCTTATGCAGGGAGAAGTATCTGACAGCATGGGACAGACATTCAGCATTCAGCTTCAGTTCCTGGCTCTAGAAATGCAAGAGGAGAAGGTGTTGCTTGGCCCAAGACTTGAATATACTCTTTGTTGAGATACTCATCACATCTGAAAAGTTAGTCAGCCAGTTAGTTAGACAAGCCTAACTTCAGTCTTCTTCCAGAAGTCTCCACTGAGCATATGCTGATTGTGGCTTCTTCTGAAAGCTTATAAATTGCCACTGCTTGCAAAAAATGATAGATTTCTCCTCTAAACTCCACGTGAATAGAGCTCCTCCGCAGACACGTTATAAATTTTATTGGAGGGGTGGGGGGAGCAGGGCAGACAGACAGTAGTTTCTATTCTTTTTCTCAGAAATTGGGTCTTCCCTAAAAATAAATCTGATAGTGAATGCCATTTTGAATGGTTAAAGCAATTATAGAAGTCTTGTAGCAGAGATTATAGGGTAAATTTATGTACAGGATAAAAAACAGGAATAAATCATGGGGTTTTTTAAATAATTTATTTTTTGGCATCCTAAAAACCTTTTAAAAAACAACGTTGTATTATGTGCACATGTGTGTTTTGTGGCCCGATAATGAACTTTTGCCTTTGTTTGCAGTGTGGTCTGGAGCGTATGTTTCCCTTTGCTTTGGCTTACTGTGCACTGTGTATACAAATACACTTTTACTCTTTTTAAAAAAATTGTTCTGAGAACTGTTACATGCTCACCTTTGTGACAGAATCTTGTCGTCTTGAGGCTTGGATGCAGTGTCATGTTATTTGTGATGATAGCCTATGCAGTATCACACAAAAACCCAAACCAGAACAGCTTACCCGTAGTGGCTGCAGTCAGCTCTAACCACAGTGGAAAGCCGCCCTGAGCGCAGAGCGGCCGTGGGCAGCATGTGCTTTGATGACTGTCGGAGCTGCCCTGCACAGTCCCGGTTGTACAAAGCCCTCATGGCACTGCAAGACAGGACGAGGAGCTGGAAATAGTTAACAGAGTGATATAGAAAGGTTCTTAACACAGAGCAGCAATTTATTTCCATCACAGACCCAACAAAATGCCATGGATTTGCTTTCTAAGAATCCCTCTATGACATTTAAATTACACTGACTCGAAATCTCTTTTCTTTTCCCATGGAAAATAGAATGAAAATTAATTCATATAAGCTAAATGATGGTTGACATTTTGTATTTGTTTAACAGGGACAAACTACAATCATAGAATCATAGAATGGTTTAGGGTGGAAAGGACCTTAAAGATCATCTAGTTCCAACCCCCCTGCCATGGGCAAGGACACCTCCCACTAGACCAGGTTACTCAAAGCCCCATCCAACCTGGCCTTGAATGAGATCCTAGGCCCTGGGCAGGATGGGAAGAGGCCCTGGGGAAGGCTGGGAGGGCTGGTAAGCCCTGTCTCTGCCATCAGGGCCCTGATGGAATATATGACAGTATTTTTTAATTTGTATTTTAAATAAAAAAAACCTATATACTAAAGTTTTGAGGAAGAGGCAAAAAGTCCAAAAGAGTCAATTTTTTCAACTCCCTATCTTATGACAACTGAATTTCAGCAATAAAACTAAATGGAGTATCAAGTGGATTTCACTCGCACAGATGGAATCAGTATTTAGATAATTATTTTACTCATTTAGAGATACATTTTGACCTTAAATTAGGAATGTATAAATAAGTCCATGTATGAAGAGATCAGACAATAATACAATATGGATTGTGTCAAATCTAATTATGTTCCAAGTTTTATAATTATGGACTAGTCTTTCTGCACTATGGGTCATGGTTCAGAATCAATGGTATATTGTGGTTATGGAAAATTTCTATGCAAGTCGCAGACATACATCAAATTATACAATGATGTCTAGACACTTTCAGTGTATGGTATTCTTTACAAGAGAGCACTGAAATAAGAGCATGTGCAAGTTCTAAATTTATTAATCCTTAGTCATTATACAAAGAAAGATATACCCGCTGTCTAGCAATTTGCAAGTTTGTGTTAATTCTTTCTAATCACAGAGCAGCCCAGGTTGGAAGTGACCTCAAAAGATCATCTGGTCCATCCCTTTGTGGTTAAGGGAGTCTGGATGAGATTATTGAGTACCTATCCAATTGCATCCTGAAAACCTCCAGCGATGGGGACTCCACCGCATCCCTGGGGAGGCTGTTCTAGTGAACAATTTTTCTCACTGTAAAAAATTTCGGTTTATGTCAAGATAAAACCTCCCTCACCGCAACTTGTACCCATTGCCTCTTGTCTTCTCCGTGTGGCTCCTTGTGAAGAGAGAGCCTCTGTTCTCTTCGTAGCTGCCCTTTAAGTTACCATCTCCAAACCATACAAACCCAAGACATTCTAATTCATACTGAGTGTAATCACGTAACAAATGACAGTTGTGCTTACTGATTATTAGCATGGCATACAAACATATACCTACAATAAAACAAAATTCTGTCCTGATAAATTCCAAGACAGAATTTCTCCTCTGTTTGTCACAATGAAACACAATCTGTTTGTTGCATACAAGAGAAAATTTATAGGACAGTACAAAATGTTCTCAATTAAGAGAGTAGATTCCAAAACTTACAAAAGCTGATGACTGAGTTATGCCCTGGGCAGCTTTAGATTTGTCCGGCAAAATGAGATGTTTACTTCTTTCACTATTTGGGCCACACTGTCTTTAATTTTAAACCGAGGCAAGTGATTATTTTTCTTCAGGTGCTTAGTGCTAAAGGATGGCTGATGTGGCTTGTTGGCAGCTGATTTGCTCTGTTTTCCTGAAGCTTCCCAGAAGAGATCCTTCTTATACACAAAGTCATGTGCTAAGTTCCAGCAGAAAACCTAGACTGACAAATCTTTTGGGTTTAGGGAATATTTTTGCTTTAATGAAATGGGACACTAATTTGAAAAAAAAAAAAACAACCCATGTCTGACAGGAAAAGACTTAAGTATTTGTTTAAGATCAAACACTTTGGTTAGGTGCTTTGCTGAATTAAAGCATGGAATAAGAAACACAGATTAACATGTGTCTATCACCAAGTGCTGGGAGCCTATGCAGTAAACATATGTTTACTGTTTTAATGTTCTCAAATAAATACATGCCTATGCCTCTGTTTTCAAAGATCAGAATCAGAATCCTACCAGATTTAATACAATGATATTTATTCATTTACTGTATCTGTGGTGAGACATGAAAATATCTGATTTGCTCGTTACAGTAAAGGACAAATATACAATACATTCAAAGCAATGTGGAAGAAATAAGTTATATGCCAGCTACATGCCAAGAAGAATAATATTGGGTGTAGAACTGATCTATATGCACATGAATAAAATACAGGCATCAGGACTGAAATCTGCTGTTTTAAATGCTGTATATCAATGCTTGACACAGAGTTAGAAATGCTAGTTGTGGCACTTGATTGCCCTCTATGCCTTGGCACACCAATCTAGGGTGTTGCTACAGAGAGTCGTCCATTGGGAAAGAAAAATTATTTAATAGGGTTTTTTACATAGTAAATAAGCAACAGATTATGTAGGTAGAGTTCTTAAAATCCTTTGTTCTGAGATAAATTCCAAATACAGATGACAAAGGCAGGAGAACTTACTGTATTGGTAGCACTCTACATACAATATTAAGAATTATTGCTTAGATATCACATAGACTAATACATTTTTATTACTTCCTTTTCAGTGATACATGTTTCACAAGTGGAAAGCATGTCAGACAGATACATGGAAAATCGTTCTGGGAGCTGTATTGCATATGGCATGCACAGATTCCTGTGGGATGTTATCTTTGCCTTCAATACTGTTAATTTACTTCCAGGACAATACATTACATTAGAAACTTCAACAATTTCTTACTGTTAAAATATGGTGCTGATGAGAGGTGTTATTGCTGAAGTCTACTGCATTCCCATCATTTCATGGTCAAAACATGACAGAGGAAACAAAATTTTGTGCAATAATCTCAAGCTCTGTAACACTTTGAACTGAGAGAGAAAACAGTGTAACTTATGGCATCCAAATTCAGAGAAGAAAATGTAAAACTGCACACCATCCTTCACGGTTAAATAAGAAAACTCCAAGATTTCCTTGATACAGATTATACTCTCTTTTGTACACACTTCAAGTTAAGAATTATTAGTGTTCAAACCTCCTCTACTCCTGTTACCTCTAGTAGCTGCAAATGTTGCTCTTGTTACTGTTTGACCAATCTATTTTCATTTCATGGCCCAAGCAAACATAGTACAGTGTTTACAGCTTACATTTTAAAAAGATTTTTGGCATACATCATTGTTCTTTCTTCTCAGTTTGCAGTTGTCCATGCTTATTATTTCTGCAAGGAAATATAATTTATGAAATAGTTCAGCAAATACATAAATAGATCTTCATGGAAAAGAAAAAATACTTTCAGTGGAAAATGCTGGTTCCAGCAGTATGCTTCCATTAATACCGTAAAATAATAATCAGCTTTTGCTTGGATAGTCTGAAAAACTACATTTTGTTTAATTGTCATATCATGGCACATTCTGATGAATTTATGCAGTCTTCAGTCATCCCACATTTTCAGCTACTCATCCCTGATTCTTTTTTACCTTCATATTGCACTTCCATTTCCATTATCAAGCCATTCTTAGCATGGAAGGTAACCATGATCCAACGACAGGTGTCACCTAAGCAGAACTTGGCTTCAGTGATGTCTTTTAGATGGACTGTACGCTTATTAGCATGTAGAAAAACAATTTTCTTCAACTGTTGTTGTTACTGTAAAGCATTATAACATCATAGAGTTATAGGAATAGAATAGAATAGAATAGAATAGAATAGAATAGAATAGAATAGAATAGAATAGAATAGAATAGTTCCAGTTGGAAGGGATCTACAACGATCATCTAGTCCAACTGCCTGACCACTCCAGGGCTGACCAAAAGTTAAAGCCTTTTATGGAGGGCATTGTCCAAATGCCTCTTAAACACTGACAGGCATGGGGCATCAACCACCTCTCTAGGGAGCCTGTTCCAGTGTTTGACCACCCACTCAGTAAAGAAATGTTTCCTAATGTCAAGTCTGAACTTCCCCCAATGCAGCTTTGAGCCATTCCCACATATCCTGTCACTGGAAACCATGGAGAAGAGATCAGCACCTTGCTCTCCAAAAGGGCAGGAGAATGATTTTGAAGGTCATTCTTCTGCCTTATGTGCAGTGATGTCAGAAGAGTTCGGGGTAACGAAGTATTGCAGAAGAGCTTTGTTCTGCTGTGATTGTCCCTTGCAGTAGAAAAGAAGCACAGTTTATTTAAAATTACCAGAAAGGATTTGTTATTGAGGATGACAGCACTGGTACATGTTGAGGTCCACGGAGCAATATATCCTGGGGGCTGCTCAGCTGGAAAGCAGCTTTGCAGGAAAAGACCTGGGGGTCCTGGTGGACACCAGCTTGAGCACAAACCAGCAATGTGCCCTTGTGGCAAAGAAGGCAAATGGGATCCTGTGCTGCATTAGGAGGAGTGTTGCCAGCAGGTTGAGGGAGGAGATCCTTCCCCACTACTCAGCACTGGTGAGGCTACACCTAGAGTGCTGTGTCCTGTTCTGGGCTTCCTGTACAAGAGAGACATGGACATACATCATACAAAGATGATGAAGGGACTGGAACATCTCTTCTGTGAGGAGAAGCTGAGACACCTTGATCAGTTCATCCTGGAGGAGACTCGGGGGATCTCATCAATGTGTACAAATACCTGAAGGGAGGGTGTAAAGACGGAGCCAGGCTTTTTCCAGTGGTGCCCAGTGACAGGACAAGAGGCAATGGGCACAAACTGAAACATTGGAGGTTTCCTCTGAACATCAGGAAACACTTTTCCACTGTGCATGTGACTAAGCACTGGCACAGGTTGCCTGGAGAGGTGGTGGAGTCTCCATCCTTGGAGATATTCTAAAGCTGTCTGGACGTGGTCCTGGGCAACCAGCTTTAGGTGGCCCTACTTGGGCAGAGGGTTGGATGATATGACCTCCAGAGGTACCTTCCGACCTCAGCCAGTCTGTGATTCTGTGATTCTGTGACTGACCTGGTGTCAGCTGGTTGACCTGCCATTTGGTCATGCTTTAGGATGTCATCATATGTTAGACACTGTCAGGATTTTATAGTCAGGAGAAGACTACAATTCAGGTACTTCTCTGCAATTATATATTCTTGGTAGCATAATTCTTTCATACGATATATAAAAGAATGCTCATTAAAAGTGTAAAATGTACAAGAGATAATTTAATTACATCAAATTTTACAAAACACAAGAATGCTGGTACTGATTGGACTGATGGTAAAAGGAGTTCACTGTGGGAAGAAAGGCAATGATAAGTAGTCTAGAATTCTTTAAGTTAACACTGATCTAATGTGCAAGAGAATGCATGGTAACCTGGTTAAGGTAAAAGGCACTAAGAGAATGCTAGTAAAAAGTAGCTATTATTTGGCCAACATTCTTCAGAATTAAAGGTTACCTTCGAAACCAGTCCATTCTCACACAGTGCACACAGAAATTGGAAACTAAAGTGATCATTAAGACATCTAATAACTAAAATACTGAGAAACCCTTAAACAAGAATTCCACTCTGATCTCTCTGGATTCCAATGATGGTCAAAATTAGGAAGGAATTTTTTTTAATGGAGGGAGACAACAGTGGGAAAATAAGATTATTTTATCCAATGAAATGCATTCCTCTTTTATAGTAAAAATCAGAAATGTATGCAATTTGAGACAAATGTGTAATTTCCTCCCCTTAAAAGGGAAGAGGAAGTACTGTACCTTGGGTTAACTTGACTGAGCTGTGGCATCTAATGTTCTCCCTTCTTGGAGTCCTCCACTTTATGAGAAAACAAGACAGGACATCCAGCAGCAGGTGGTTGGCTCGTCAGGTTCTGTATCCTGTAACAGCAGGTAGTGCTGAGCTGCAGAAACACAGAACAAAGCCCATTCATACACAAAAGAGCTGATAGCCCACAACTCCCACTGGATACCAATGCAATTCTGAAATACAGAACTTCTAAGGCAACTAGTCCAGATCTGTATAAAATTTGATTGCCCTAGGGTTAGAAGGCAACACTGTAAGGGTTTCTGTTGGTCACAAATTTACTTAGATTTTAATAAAGCTCAGCCACAGCATTTGGCTCTATGACCTCATGTAACAGTGAATTTTACCATTATCATGCTATATGAAGCGATGTTTCCCTCTTTCATTTGATATAATTTCGCAGCTACCAATTTCAAGTCAGTTATTAAATTGTTCTTAAAGACAAACATAAAATTAGAACTGTCATGCTGGAACTGATCCAATGAGCTGTCTCCAACACTGATACGACAGAAAGTGGAAAAGTGTTTTCTTCAATAGATAAGACTGTGAAGAAAAAGCATGTTCTGTTCAGTCCTTTTTTTTGTTCAACTTTACCTGCAATGACCTCTGCATTATCTTTATTTCTATAAATCATCAGTCCAAGTCTTAGCATAGTTTTACCAACTTTGTGTGGCACTACGTCCCACACTCTAATTATTTGTTGTACAAATAAATCTTATTTTAATTTATTTGAATTTGCCAACTTTAAACAATTTTGATTTCCCACCATTGTTTTCAGTTACTTAATTGGAAAATGCAAATTTATTTTCTCCACACCATTCACTTGTTTATATACTTTTATCAAAGTATCTGTACATGATTTCTGTAGAGATTTTGGGCATAGTCCTCTACTGTCCTGCATTTTGTAAGGACACTTCTGACTGTATTCTGTGAATATAAAAAATTTCTAGACTAGAAAACTGATTTGGGGCACATTTGTAAATACAGAAAAAGGAGGCCAGCAATGTATTGTTGTGCAGCCACTGCTGTCTGACTCAGTCACAATCCTAATAAAAATATGTAATGGCTCAAAATATTTTTCCATTACTCCTCAAAATCTTAAAGTAATTATAATGAGAATTACAATTAATATAGTTCAGATTTCCTGGGAAGAAATATAAGTGTGTATTTTGTAGGCTGTAGGCTGGAAACTGATTTTTAAAATGCCTGTTTGGCTTATTTCTACTGGTATGTTGTTGAAAAAAAAAAGGAAGGCAAATCTTCTTCATTACCGTGCCATAGGTGAGAATGAAATACAATGTGAATTCCTGACATCAACCCTCTGTAATGCAGGAGGTTCCCACACTTCACTGCTTTGAGTGGGAGGTTGGATTAACTTGGAATTCCTGCCTGAGTCACACCACGATCCACTGATCCACTGGACCCCTCAGGCTCTGTTGAACATTTTGGCCTCCATTTCATAGAATCGTAGCATCACAGAATGGTTTAGGTCAGAAAGGACCTTAAAGATCATCCAGTTCCAACCCCCCTGCCATGGGCAGAGACACCTCCCACTAGACCAGGTTGCTCAAAGCCCCATCCAACCTGGCCTTGAACACTTCCAGGGATGGGGCATCCACAGCTTCCTGGGCAACCCGTTCCAGTGTCTCACCACCCTCACAGTGAAAAATTTCTTCCTGAGATCTAATCTAAATCTCCCCTCTTCCAGATTGAAGCCATTACCCCTCGTTCTATCACTACATGCCTTTGTAAAAAGTCCCTCTCCAGCTTTCTTGTAGGCCCCCTTTAGGTACTGGAAAGCTGCTATAAGGTCTCCCTGGAGCCTTCTCTTCTCCAGGCTGAACAACCCCATCTCTCTCAGCCTGTCTTCATAGGAGAGGTGCTCCAGCCCTCTGATCATCTTCATGGCCCTCCTCTGGACCTCTGGACCCACTCCAACAAGTCCATGTCCTTCTTACATTGAGGGCTCCAGAGCTGGATGCAATATTCCAGGTCGGGTCTTAATCACAGTTCTTTAATTTCACATGGCAATGTTGCTGTATTTTGAGGCAAGTTTTGGGAACCATGGGTACCGGAAATTAAACTTTTGAGACCCCTGACCAACGGAGCAGGAGAGGGGAGCTCCACTTCGGCTTTGGATGTGTCACAGGCTAAGCACTTCTTTTGAAGATGGAGAGGTGAAGTTGACTGGAGAAAAGGCCAATCCATTCATTCTGTCTAAGGAGTTCCTTTGCCTTGATATAGCAGTTATAGCAATCTGATTCAGTCCCTTAAGGGGCCAGCTGCTCTCAGAAAGCAGGAAGGGGTAACAATCAGCTGAGAAAAGTCTCCTTCTTCTTCCTTTAACCCTGCCTGCAACTGCTGCCTGAAGCCTCCTTTAGCAACTGTCTGTGCTGAACTGTACTCTGAAGAACAGAGTAACTGGCAGGACAATTTGCAGTGAGAAGCCTGGTTCAACTCCAAATTAAAATACACTACATCCTGCAGATCTTGCAGTTTTGTGTGTCAGGAGCTTTCTATCGTTTTCTCTAGTGCACTGGAGCTGTTGCACTAAACACACGTATAAGGCAAAGAATCACTTACCTGGACACTCCTTAAGAACCTCGTGTGCACCCAACTGTGAGTCCACAGGAGTGCCAGGGTTTGGCAGACAAAGATAGCGAGACAGGGAATTGGGAACAGGCAAGCAGGACTTTCAGTGGGGTTGTACTCAGCTGCACTGGCTGCACTCCATTACTGTATCATAGAATCATAGAATCATAGAATTAGTGAGGTTGGAAGGGACCTTTAAGATCAAGTCCAACCATTAACCTACCCTGATTAAAAAAAAAAACCAAAAAAACCCCCAAACAAACAAAAAAAACCCCCACTTCTAAACCATGTCCCTAAGCACCTCGTCTACCCTTTTCTTAAACACCTCCAGGGATGGTGAATCCACCACCTCTCTGGGCCTATTCCAAAGTTTAATAACCTTGGCTTCAAACTGGAAGAAGGCAGGTTTAGATTGAACATTAGGAAGAAGTTTTTCACTTTGAGGGTGGTGAGGCACTGGAACAGGTTGCCCAGAGAGGTTGTTGAGTCCCCATCCCTGGAGGTGTTCAAGGCCAGGCTGGGCGTGGCCTTGGGCAACCTGGTCTAGTGGGAGGTGTCCCTGCCTATAGCAGGGGGGTTGGAACTCGATGATCTTCAAGGTCCTTTCCAACCTAAACCATTCTATGATTCATTCTATGATTCATTCTAACCCTTTCAGTGAAAAAATGCTTCCTAATATCCAATCTAAACCTGCCCTGACATAACTTGAACCCGTTTCCTCTTGTCCTATCACTTGTCACCAGGGAGAAGAGGTCAGCTCCCATCTCTCTAAAACCTCCTTTCAGATAGTTGTAGAGGATGATAAGGTCTCCCCTCAGCCTCCTCTTCTCCAGGCTAAACAACCCCAGATCCCCCAGTCATTCCTCATAAGGTTTGTCCTCCAGACCCCTCACCAGTATCTTGTTAAACCCACAAATATCTCTTGAAAAATGTGGAAGTTACTGTACTTTTCAGCAACACTGGCTTACAACTAAAAATCTGCACTGCTGTGGTACAAAATGTGTACAGTGTGTATCTAAGCTTCCAGATCTGAGTACGACGACGTGGGTTATACCTCAGACTACAGCAGCCTGTCAAGGTTTGTGACATACATCCATGCGATATGGCTTAGGCACTAGAGACTCTGCTCCAGAATCAGTCTCCAGCTATGACAGACACTCCATCTTCAGTCTACTCAGCAAGTGTTTCCAGTTACATGTGCTAGAAAGTACTATAAGTGGGCTTTTCTTATCACTGAATGGTACAGTTTATAAGAATTGATACTGTTTTATCACATTTTTGTCCTGACAGAATGTAGAGGGAAATATGAATGTCTGCCTCTCCCCTGAGTGCACGTACACATTGTGCTGATGCAGTTGGGACCTATGGAGGCGAGAGCGTTGGGCAGGTCTTGGGACAAAACTGTCTCTGCCAGCAGGCCACCCTTTGTGAGCACCCACTGCCTTTGCAATGCCTCTCAGCCAGCCTTGGAGTGTCGTCTTTCCCAGGTGTGCTGCCATGCTCACCTTCTGTGAAGGGTATGGTGTGCTGCTGGAATGGGATGTACTGTACACAGAAGAAGGATGCACTTTCTTTTATCTGTTACTACATGGCTAGTGTAATTTTTTTTTTAAACTACTGTTTTTATGCTCAAATTGATTATAAACATTTCAGTTGGGTTTTAGACCAGTTCTAAAGGCAGATTATAAAATCCCTACCATGTTGGTGCATATATCCAGACAAACACATAAACAGATAAAACTCCTACCTTAAGTCTGACATCCCATCCTGGCTGAAGGATTGGAACTGGAGGTAATAATTATGTATCCCAGCTGGGGAAGTTGCTTTTAAGAAATTATATTCAAAATGGCTTCCAACTTAAAGGATATGGTACATGCCGTGATTAGATAAATAAAGACCATCAGCAATCCTGTACAAGTGGCAGATTCACAAAGATAACCTGATGGATGCTCTTTAAAGCCATCAGCTGAAGAGACAGATCTCAATGTGGTTTTGCATCTGCATTCTTTGTTAAAGAAAAATGAAGCAGGATTTATAAACAAACATGTCAGAGTATATCACAGCATCTTAGAATACCAGGTTGGAAGGGACCTCAAGGATCATCTGGTCCAAACTTTCTTGGCAAAAGCACGATCTAGACGAGATGGCTCAGCACACTGTGCAGCCAAATCTTAAAAGTGTCCAATGATGGGGAATCCACCACTTCCCTGGGGAGATTATTCCAATGGCTGATATATGATATGCTGCAATGATTTTGTAGCAAAATAAACTGCATGCTACATTCTGAAAAAAAAAGCCCAACCCATAGTGAGGCTGTATCTTTTGCATTTTTGCATTTTAAAAAATGTAGCAATTAATACATATATTTGTCTAGCCATAATTTTGTTGTAAACTAAATGATCAAAGAGAAAGTAAAAAAAATAGGTGGTCACCTGTTTTGTTTCCCTCTTATTTAAAAAAACAGCTACCTTTTTTCCTTTATTTATTTGCAGGTGGAGCTTTCAGGTATATATCTCTGTAAAACTCACTTTTTACTAAGTGCACTGAAACCAGAAAATAAGAAACAAATATATTTTTTTTTTATGATATTACTTACTTACTCTTGAAAGCTATACTTTTTTTTGATTGCTCATCAATGCTTTGCTCCTTGTGTAATTATTTTGATGCAATCTGTGGCTATCTAAGATTTTCCACGTTTACCAGCTGACTTGCTGATTACTATCATGAAAAGTCACCCAAAGTTCGGCTCCGATGCCATGAAAGTAGGAGACGTTTTGATGCATACAGAATAAATGGAACCTTTAAAAACAAGTTTCCCAGAAAGTCAGCTTGCTGCTTTTGGGAACAGAAATATGGTAATTAGGAGGAAGGTACAAAAAGCATCTCCAGTGAAACACAGAAGTACAGGTTTTGTGATAGCACTTTTCAGAATCCAGAGGGCTTTTACATGCTGGTGGCAGCATACCTCCAATGGTCTTGTGATAACAGTCAGAGTGGTTAAAAGGCACTGAAGACAGTGTGGCGATAGTGCAGCAAACTGAATTTTAACTTCCCTCACCTCTTTCCAGTCTCAGGGGAGCCAGAAACTCAAAATTCCTCCTTCCTTTCCTGGTTAGCAGGGGTTTAGAGTCTTGCTCCTTATGGTACAGTGGCCAGAGGAAATCTCTGCAATGGGTCCTTGCAGAGTTCTGCTTTTACGAAAAAGAGAGAGAATAAACCTGGCATTTTAAGAGCCAGAAAACTCTTTACGGCTTCATTCACAAAGACCTCTCCTTACCAGTGAGATTCTGTGACTGTAAACAGTTCTGTTCTGCCAGGCTTTTTCAGGTAAATCTAAAATGTTAGTAGCACACATGTCAGAAGAAAACAAACACAATTAGTAATGAGGTCATAGCTTGAAGTTCTTGTTCAGTATTTATACATTGAAAATTTGACGTTTGAAAAAAACTTCAGAATTTGCCCCATAGTATTTTAATATTTAAGCAATAAAGAAAGATACTCTATTTTTATACGTTCATGCACGATATTGGTCACAACACATAAATGCAGTACCTTACACTTAACAGTTTGTTTTATGTGGAAAATCTTGCAATGAAACCTGTCCATTTTTCTGATAAAATAAAAAAAAGTGTTCACACTTTGACAAAGATTAAATCATCCTTCAGTGCTTATCTGTGTGCTGTATTTGTGAATATGAATAGGTCATTGTCTTCGAAGTTACTGTTCATGCATGAAAAATTCAACACATGCATGAGTTTATGTAGGATCTTGACGTGAAATAAGCATTAAGAATGTATTGTGCTTGTATTGCTATGTCAGTGTCTTCTGCATAGAGCTTAAGCTCGTTTCTGTTGCAACGTGGAACATTCTCTACCTGCCTCTTATCCTGTAATAATTTTGTGGTTATGTAGAAGACAGCCTGTAATGCAGTCAATCTTTTAATTTTCATGAAAATTAAAATCACTTACAAGGAAGTGAAACACGCTACAATGTAAAAACTGTTAAAAGTCGTAAAACCTTAAATCCCTTGTTTCAAAATTCTCTACTGCACATTTCAGGTGGTAGATACTGAATCTCTTCTTCATTCAAATCTTCCATTATCTTCAACCAAACGGTCCTCTAGGAGATCAGAAGGTGTTTTCCTTGAATAAAGGTGAATTTTGCTAGAGAACTATGTTAAATTCCAAATTAATAACTCTGGATATAGCCAATGTAAGGTTATGTTTTTAGACTATGCACCTACAATCTGAGGTAGCAAAACCAGAGCCATTGAAAAGAAAAGGCTAAAAAATCACTTTTTAGAGTAGCCTACAACTGGACTTGCTGCCTATAAGTATCATTTTATACTGCAACAGCATGTAGCGTAACCAAGCTGGACAGTCTTGACAGATGATTTTGTTAGTGTAAGAAATAATTCCAATATTACAAGTAACTTAGGTGCTATGATAGATCTTTAAAAAGGGATTGCTATTGCTCAAATCTGACAGAGTATCAGTTCTTCAAAACCAGTTCCCAGACCATTGCTAAGACTATAAACACAAACTCGACATGATCTTCTTCAGCTCTAACTTACGTGGTAGTTGACTGTCTTTAATTTAGCCGTAATCCCTTTCCACCCGTGCTTTGTAATGCATTGGAACATAACTTAGTGGAGACCTAGTGCCACCTTCCCTTCCAACACATTCAGCTTCCATTGACTTCAGTGGGAAATGAAGGACAACAGCTTTTCTAGTCATGGACATCGTAAACATTACTAATCACAGTCTTTTCCTGTTTATTCAGTTCTGCAGGACACGTTATCACACACAGGGCTATGGTTCCGAATGCAAGAAGAAAATAAAGTGTTTGAGGGCAAAGACTGCTGGGCAAATACCGTCTGCCTGGCTCCTTCAAATCACTGCTTTTGGTGTCATTGTAATTAAAGGATTGTTTTCAATTTACGCGGGAGTATTGGAGACAGGAATTAGTCCCACTGAGATTACTTTGTACGCTGATGTAACAGCCCATCGAGATCCGTAAAGATAGCAGAATTTGGCTTACCAGGGAAAAACCCTCAGGATTTATAGTGCAACAGAGAAACGTAAGAGTGCATAGAATGCCTAATTGTTCTACAAAAAGGATGTTAAACATCTATAATTTCTTTTTTCCCCGTATTTTATACATAGAATGCAATAAAAATCCCATGTTAGATACAAAGTAAAATGAATGTCACTAAAAAATGACTTTGTCCTAAAACAACATCCTACCCCTCCAAATACTGTGACATTTATGACTATGGTGAGGGTGTATCTAGCCACTATTTAGACTGTCTCAGCTCTCAGAGCAAAATGCATTCCATGGAAAGTTGAATGATGGAATTTTAGTTACAACATAATTTTCCAGCTGTTCAAAAAAGGCGTATCATGGTGTATATTTCACAACTGCTGAAAAGCAGTAAAATTAACTGATGAATGGTCATATCCATATGGGCCCAATCCTGGAAAGTGTTAAGCGTCCTGAATTTCTGCATTTCTGCTGAGGCCAGTGGGAGTCTGGGGTTTGCTGAGCATTTTGTGGTCAAAATAAGAGGAGAGAAGAAGATCTTTCACCACCTCTCAGACTAGGGCCAAGAGCCAATAACATCAAACTGATCCTACCGTCGTTAAACTAAGTCCAAGACACATCAGTATGAAACATGGTGCCAGTGGAAATTTGCTGTGCATTAGATGATTTGTGTCTGTTTCTCTAACACTAACTTTGGAGGTCTCTTGGATCAACAGCAAGACAGAGCATGAAAAAAGCTTGTTTTCTGCATCCCAGTGGAAAAGAATCATCTGTGTGAACTGCTGTTACAATGGTAAAAAATTTCTAAAAGTATTTTATTTGCAAAATATTTACGCTATCTCCTCAAAAGAAATGAGGATTATCTTAATCTTTACATCAGTTCTTATTTTAGAGCCAAAAAACGTTGTCCGCTTTGGGAGGATAACAAATCTGACACTTTTCATCTGTCTAATAGACTGAAATTTTCGCTTTTCTTTTGGTGCCCTGAAGGAGCAATATCACAGCTGGACACATTTTCTGAGAACTGGAGGACTGTAACTTCTTTACTTCTTCACTTCAACTGGACTCTTCCACTGGACTGACACTTACAAGGCTTTTCCCATCTCAAGGCCAACCAGGTTCCTCGTTCAAGAGCTTTGTCTCAAGTAATCCCCTTACTCAAACACTGAATTGTACCATCTGAATGGCACCATGCAAATGTGCCATTGGTTTATTTAATGGTCAGCCCTCTTCTCCCTCCTACCCCATATCATGAACATTGTCTTCATGTGATACAGAGTAAAAAGAAGCAAGTATTTCCATAGGTTTTCAGACTGACTTCTTCCTAAGAAACATAATTTCTTCGAGTACCAAGCTCCTTTTGAAGACTTTTTTAATGGACTGTTAAGAGAAAAGTGGCTAAAATCTTATTTTACTGCTCTGATAGATTCAGTATCAATTAGGAAAAACTACAACACATTCTAAAATGTCTCCGAAACGTGAGAATATTCTTATTATCATATGATTAAAAAAAAGTCTGTTCAATGGAGATGAATGTTCACCTGAAGTCTGAGCGTACTTCCACAAAATTTATTCTCCTGAGTGATCTTTGCTGTCTGTAAATTTACTAATGTGAAAAATGATTACTGCTGTCACTGAAGCTTGTGAAATCAGACCCTAAAGTTCCACTCACAACTTTACCATTAAAATTCTTATTATTTGCTTACAAAATAATTTGTTACAATTCCATCCAGGTTGATGCTGTCTGTATACCAGGTCCTTCAGCTCCCTGTATCCATTCATGTTCTGAGACTGTAAAAGCACAAACACAAAGGCAAAAACCAAACAGAAACTCAATTATTCTCCTGCGATCCAAACCCCATATCCCTGAAAACAGCTGTACCTTTTAAACAATGAATTTGAGAAAGTCAATAATTGCACCACAGAATAATTTTAACCAGAGTAGCCCGATTCTGCAGAGACGCAATGAGGAACTAGTCAAATAAAAAACTCATAGCAAGGGAACCTAGCATAAATGCAAAGGGAAACGCTCAGGTAGCCAGATATCTATACACTATTACATATCCAGACAGGAGTACTCATGATGGTTTGTTCATTGAATGACTCCCAAAGTGAACATTTTAATATTTGCTTGAAGCCTCCTTTATTTTGTAGCTTGTAACAACCTTTTTAAAGAACTCTTGGGAACTTCCTCTAAACATGTCACTGCTTTCTAGGAAAAATGAAGAAAAAGGCATCTGCTACAAATACCACCATCAACAGAAATGTTACCTGTCTAGCCCCTGTGATGTTCTTTCACCAATTTATACAACTAGTATCTTTCTGTGACTGTTCCTGTACTAGACCTATATGTACTGACATATCTTTTCACGGAAAAGAGCTAATTAATGGCAAAGGAAGAAAAGTAGAATTCTTAATCATAGCTCAAATTCCCTCTCATTCTTCTGCCTTTAAATTAAGTTTCCAGAAGTTGTGATTGCGCAGAAGTATTTCATACATAGTTTAAGAGTTACTAACGTAGCAAATCTACCTTTACAAGCAGTGAGTGCGAACTAGCACAACTTCAGTGTAACTGCTCTGTTCGTTTGCGTTGTAACTGTCATCTAAAATCTGAGTTGGCACTTCAGATGTGAACATTAACAGCTGCATTATTCAAAACCTTTAAGAAAGCTGGGATAATCTCATCTCAGAAAGGACTTTAATAATATATTAACTATGGAGAGATCTTAGCAGTGGGGTTCCACTTGTTGTGGTGATGAGCATGATTTGCAGAAGCTTGAGAAAAGTATTTTGTAAATGATCATTATTCCAGGCTGGTGCAACATCACTATCAAAGAAACAAACAAATAAAAGCAGTTGAAGCAAAAATACTAGATGGCATTCACTTACTTGATAATCTACCTTTATTCATTCTTTAAAAAATAGGGGTTTTAACCACTACTGTAACACAATCTTTATGATATTTTAGTCACCCTGACCCATCTGCTTATTTTAGACATGCCTTGCTAGCTTTAGAACTCCTGTCCCAAAATATCACTTTATAGTTATCAATAGTCAATAGCAGGAGCAAAGAGTCAAACAAATTATTGCTGGCTATTAGCATTTCAATGATGCAGACAACTAGAAAAATGTTATGAGTCATAACACCTGCAACACCACAATATAGGTGTGGCCTGCTCCACCCTAAGGCTCTTTGCTATTCATACTGGTAAAGCTATAGAGACAAAAAAAATGATAGAAGACTTGAAACAAAATTCTAGTGTCAGTAGATCTGAGCAGAATCCAGTCTGAGAGACAATCCTCTTTACTTTCTTTTTCCTATCCACGCTTACCAAAATGGTGGGGTACTTTCAAATAATTCTACTATGAACCAGAAACTTGAGAGGGAGCAAGGAGTACAGAAATAACCTCTTGGCACAATGTGACCTCCCTTCTGACTTCAGGAGTTCGTGGTCCCTAAAATAAGAGGTCATTCAGCCTCCCCAGGCTCATTGCCAAGCATCTTTAGATCAGAGGCTGCTGGTCCTACTGACTGGTGCCAAATTATGTGTGATGGTTTTCCTGATATACTCAACTGTCTGCTAGGGACTGAGCTGAGACCACTAAACTAATTTCATGTAGGAGTTCAGGTTTAAGTCATTTTTAAACAACATTAACATATTTCATATATTTTCTCTCCAGGAAAAAAAAAGCCCTTGAGAGGCCAAAGCAGAATGGTTTCTATAACATAAGGTAATCTTAAATATGATAGATGTAGGATCTGCCTATGACTTGCCGTCAATTACAGAATTTATCCCATATCAGATGAAACAAGTTTAATAAACCACTTAAGTGTTATAAGGTATGCTTCCTACCAACATGAATTATGTATCTATCTGCAGCCAAATGTACGTGTTCCATCGCTCTGAATATTAAATACAAAAACTATGTTTAAATAATGTGAAGGGTCTGATTTAAAGCAACAAAAGCCAATAAATTCAAAGTTTATGCTGGCACTCTATCCTTAACTCACACAAATTGTTTCAAACAGGTATAATGGCATGAATTACACCCCTCTTACATTTATGTTTCTACTTCCACATTTGAATTTCCTGAGTTTTGTCAGCCTAAGTCTCTCCATAAGTGTCTTTAAATAGAGTTCTAAAATGTAATTTATTAGCTTTGTTTTTACTTTTTAAGGCAAATGTATGCCTTACAGAAAATTAAAAAACTGCACATTTTTTTTGTCTGAGGATGGTATGGTTCCTTTGGAACTGTTTTAGTTTCTCTATTTAATACACAATCAGAATGTTTCACAATATTTATTAATTACATTATTAACTTTGTATTATTTATACAAGGGTCCCTCAGAGCTTTTCTGATCTCTTGGGTTACCATAGAACTGGCCATATATTTAGTATGCTCATTAAAAAATAATTGTTATAAGCCATTTATAGAGTCTTAGCAATATGGATAAGAGCAAAGTGAAGGTCTACAGTGTTCATGGTTCAAATACTGAGTTAGGTTTTAAATGCTTTGCTGTTTTTATCATTTTATATGGCATCACAGAAATGTGAATAGGACTTTAAGAGCCAAAAAAAATTCCACCCAAGTGGGGTTTTGCCAGTGTAATTGGAATTTGTAAGTGTAATTGGAAAAAAAAATTGGGAAAAAAAAAAGGTAGAAATCCTAAAGGAAATGTGTGACTTTTGTCATTATGGCAATGCTGCTAATCAAGAAGTACCTGTAAGTCCTTGGTGAGAGGTAAGAATGAAACAAGATGGCATTCAACACTGTGATGTCTCACTACAGCAAATAAACGCAAAGCTCAACATATAGGCACATACAGCACAGTCTTAAAATGCCATCTTAGTTGTAAGTTACTCCAGAGAGGACTATGAGTTATAGCTAAGTTGGGAGCACAGAATGTATCTGTTTATTAAACAAGAGAAAGTTCTGTAGTACAGCAAGTCCAGAGGAGGGCCATGAAGATGATCAGAGGGCTGGAGCACCTCTCCTATGAAGACAGGCTGAGAGAGCTGGGATTGTTCAGCCTGGAGAAGAGAAGGCTCCAGGGAGACCTTATAGCAGCTTTCCAGTATCTGAAGGGCACCTAAAGGAAAACTGGAGAGGGACTTTTTACAAAGGCATGTAGTGATAGAACGAGGGGTAATGGCTTCAATCTGGAAGAGGGGAGATTTAGATTAGATCTCAGGAAGAAATTTTTCACTGTGAGGGTGAGACACTGGAACGGGTTGCCCAGGGAAGCTGTGGATGCCCCATCCCTGGAAGTGTTCAAGGCCAGGTTGGATGGGGCTTTGAGCAACCTGTTCTAGTGGGAGGTGTCTCTGCCCATGGCAGGGGGGTTGGAACTGGATGTTCTTTAAGGTCCCTTCCAACTCTAACCATTCCACAATTCTATGATAGTATAAGAATCTCAAACTTGGAAACTGAAAAATCTTAAGTTGTAAGTTTCAATATTATTATCAGTATTTTGGGAAAGTCACCAAATCTTTTTCCTCTAAAATTTCCCACCTGTAATATAGGAATACTTACTCCACTGGAGGTGTCTCAAAGATTCACTTGTCATTGTTGCTATAGCACACAAAAATATATACTACATGTACGGAAAATCATACTAACATATACTTACCTTTTTACATGAACTTAGGTAGATTTGGTTAGGTTTTTATTGTGGACATCTATCACATCTGTTTCTAACTTTCCCAGTGTTCTTCAGCTACCTTAACCTCTAATGAGTTTCCTCTGTGTGCATTTATTGAGACCATTTGAATTGTGCTAGTATTGTGCTAGAGCTGCAAAGCTGTTAACAAAAGAAACCCCTTAAAATGAGGTAGGTAGGTAGCCTCTTTCACATAAATGTTCAGAAAAAAATCTTAGTATTTCTCTTCCGTTTAGTTACACATCAAATGTAATTTTCATTGTGGACATCGTTCTTCTTCACCTTAAGATGAGAGAATACAAAAATGCTAGTAAACACAGAAATGGCCTAACACACTTTTTCACATTGTTATTCAAAAGCAGTTTTATGCTGCTGTTCTGAAGACTGCATATCTGAAATAAGTGTAACTATATGACTTTACCCTTTTAGAGATGTTTTACATATCATAAAAAGGTATAAAGGTACATGTTTATCTACACTTGGCTCATGAATGCTAACTCTTAAGAATCTTATGATGCAAGATTTTTCAGTAAGGGTCAGACTTAGTACACATGATGTCAAAGAAAGTTGTAACCTAAGTGAGTTAGAGATTACATCACAGTGAATTGTCACCGGAAATATCAAACAAAATTAATAAACAAAACAAAAGAACATATATGAAAATTACTTGACTGGAAGTTTGCAAATGTGACGCCTATGCCTGTCAGTCTGACCTTGGTGCCTGGGAAGGTTATGGAGTAGATCATCCTGAGCGCCATTACATGGCACATGCAGGACAACCAGGTGATCAGGCCCAGTCAGCATGGGTTCATGAGAGGCAGGTCCTGCTTGACAAACCTGATCTCCTATGAGAAGGTGACCCGTTTAGTGGATGAGGAAAATGCTGTGGATGTTGTTTGCCTGGACTTTAGTAAAGCCTTTGACACTATTTCCCACAGCATTCTCCTGGAGAACCTGGCTGCTCATGGCCTGGATGTGTGTATGCTTCGCTGGGTGAAAAACTGGCTGGATGGCCAGGCCCAAAGAATTGTGGTGAATGGAGTTAAATCCAGTTGGCGGCTGGTCACAAGTGGTGTTCCCCAGGGCTCAATATTGGGGCCGGTTCTGTTTAATATCTTTATCAATGACCTGGGTGAGGGGATCAAGTGCACGCACAGGAAGTTTTCAGGCTCTACAGAGGGATCTGAACAGGCTGGATGGGTGGGCTGAGGACAGTGGTAGGAGTTTCAACAAGGCCAAGTGCCGGGTCCTGCACTTGGGTCACAACAACCCCATGCAGGTCTACAGGCTGGGGGAAGAGTGGCTGGAAAGCTGCCCCGCAGAAAAGGACCTGGGGGTGT
The DNA here is from genome assembly GCA_008711295.1 of Anarhynchus alexandrinus. Classification (NCBI taxonomy): domain Eukaryota; kingdom Metazoa; phylum Chordata; class Aves; order Charadriiformes; family Charadriidae; genus Anarhynchus; species Anarhynchus alexandrinus. Next base: position 730,377 of record VUYV01000193.1, on the reverse strand, counting down.
TGGTGGACAGATGGCTGAATATGAGCCAGCAGTGTGCCCAGGTGGCCAAAAAGGCCAACAGCATCCTGGCTTGTATCAGGAATAGTGTGGCCAGCAGGACTAGGGAAGTGATCATCGCCCTGTACTCAGCACTGGTGAGGCTGCACCTCGAGTACTGTGTTCAGTTTTGGGCCCCTCACTCCAAGAAAGACATAGAGGTGCTAGAGCACATCCAAAGAGCAATGAAACTGGTGAGGGGTCTGGAGAACAAGTTTTATGAGGAGCAACTGAGGCAACTGGGGTTGTTTAGTCTGGAGAAAAGGAGGCTGAGGTGAGACCTTATTGCTTTCTACAATTACCTGAAAGGAGGTGGGGAGGCAGGGGTTGGTCTCTTCTCACAACTTACAACCAATAGGACAAGAGGAAATGGCCTTAAGTTGCCCCAGGGGAGGTTTAGATTGGATATTAGAAAAAATTTCTTCACCGAAAGAGTCCTAAAGTATTGGAACAGGCTGCCCAGGGAAGTGGTTGAGTGACCATCCATGGAGGTATTTAAAATATGGGTAGACGTGATACCTAAGGACATGGTTTAGTGGTGTCTTTGGCAGTGTTAGGTTAGTGGTTGGATTTGATGATCTTAAATGTCTCTTCCAACCTAGACAATTCTACGATTCTATTTCATACAGGAATTGGACAAGTTTCCTTCTCTGTCTCTCTCACTTCAGACATTTTGACTTCTGGGGGGTCAGTCTCCAAATTTTATTTCAGATTTAGCTCTGAGGGTCATCATGATCAATTGACAATTTAATTCCTATTATGTTAACACTGTGGTATTTGTTGCTATATCAGAGGCTCTCCATCAAAAGATAAATTATTTAGATCACTGGTTAACTGTGGTTTTGAATGCTGATCCATAATCTAGTGTTAATATTTCACCTGAAAAAGACTATGTTACAAAATATTTTAAGTGAAAGCCCACCTGCTAGTGCTTTTTCCACTGGGAGCATGAGGGTCTACCAAGGTATCTACATGGCTAATGTAATTTCATAATTATGTACTACTAAATGTTTAGAAATCATACATGAGCATGACATAGGGAAAAAGTCAATAGGTGAAGGTTTGGCAGCTTTGTTTAGTTGTTTATAAGCTGTATGTACATATGCATATGTGATTCTATACAGTTTAGAACAATAAAGGCCTGATGTACATGTATATGACTACATGTGCATCCCTGAAGACTGAGCCAGACAAGCCAGGAAGAATACCTAATACAGAAGTGAATAGATATTGAAAGCAAAAAGTATCTAAGCAACAAACCCTTCATAGTTTTACAGAAATAGAAAACATAATATTGAGCAGGTAAATGATGATGTTTATTGTGATTTTAATTAATCTGAGTAATTTATGTCTCAAGGATTTATTAATTTCCTTTTTAATCTTTAAAAAAAATGGAAAAGGAAGTTGTTCTGTACTTGGTCTTCAATGCCACATCTGATTCTTCAGAATGGGATAGGACAGAATAAATTCTTTTATTTCTGCAGCTGATTGACAATGCAGGTTTACGTATGGTTTTAGCAAACAGTGATCAGAACCAAGAAAAAAGGAGCAATGAGTCTTTTTCCTCTATTTTATGATAGAAAAAAAAAATTAATTCATGTTTTTCTCCTGTTTTTAAAGACATTCTAAGGCTTGTGGGTCTTTGAAACCTATGGGTTTCAGTTGAACCATTGTAGAAATTATTACAGCAACAGAATCACAAATTGAGAAGTTAAGCAAGCGAAGGAAGAAAATTTCTCCTAATCTTAAAAATACTACTATGAACTCATATGCCTGCCTTTAAATAAGTAAGGTTTAGCAGTCATATCTTTATAAAGCTTCCAGTGAGCAGCTTTTATTCTTAAAAATTCTAGATAGAGCTGTGATTACTCAACATTCCTGAAGTACACCTCACTTTATTTTACATGCATAACTTCTTAAGCTGATTTTCCTCTTTTGATCTTTTGTTTTTAATTTTGTTTTCATAGATGATGATTTCTACACTATTTCTGGAGATAGCTTAGAATTTTGTTATAATGGGAAAGGGTTTTGTTGTTGCTGTTTTTACTCTAGTAGTAACTAAAAAGCAGCTGAACAGATTTGTTCAGACAACCCAGGAAAATCATTCCTTGGCTAGAGACCAAATAAAGTCTACATTTTGACCTGGCTCAGAATTGCTTATGTCTGCATTTAGAATACTTAAAAGAAAAAGCATCCAGATATAAGTGGCAACAATTCAAAATGACAGCACTCAGTTGTAAGAATTTGGGATTTTAGGTATTTATGTACAATTTGCGAATTTGTTGTTTATATTGAATTGACTTAGTATCAAATCCTTCAGTGCCTCTAGGTTCACTCATCTGCTGTCTGGATTCCTNGAATGGAAAGTGACTACTCCAAACGTTTCTCAGCTGCACGACAGTGTCTTGGAATGACGCTGTGTCTGAAGCTGCAAAGTCCATCTTGACTCATCTTTTTTTCAAGCTGGGGAAGAGCTACATGGGAGTAAAGGTGTACTAGGGATTCCCCAGAAGAGGGAATCAAAGTTATTGAAAATTTATTAAAGTTATTGGAATTTTGATACACATATTAAGAAACACACAGAGAAGCAGATACAAAAGGACCCTGCTTAAAAGGGAACAGGACATAAGGATACTTGACACAGAAGGCAAGAAATACTAGCATTTCCAAAAGAAGGCATTTTGGAGGAGTTCAGCTCAGCAGAAATGATGTGAAAAGTTGCAGTGACACAGATATGAATCTCATGAACATCATGGCTGGTGAGAAAATGAAAGCTAGCAATATGAGTATTTGTTGTTTCACTTAGATCTGAATATCTCTTTTGCTTTCTGAAGTAAAGAGTGATTGTTCTTATCAGATATGTTGAAAATTTTTGTCTGCTTGTTCTATTGATCAGATGACCTGGAAGGGGGAACTGTAAATCAGAGAGAGAAGCTCTAGGAAAGGCATTGTTTAAGCTACTGAGATACTTTATGCGGTATTCAATGAGGTACTGTGCTTACAAAATGAGAGCCTATACAGATTTAGGAAAGCGTGAAAAAAATATTGACACAGTCAGTAGCTCCAAGCATAGAAATCTCAAAATATAGAAATCAAATGCTGTAAAGGGTTCTAGACAAGTGCTTGGAAATGACAGATTAGCTGGTTTTGTTTAAATTATGTATCTCTTAAATGCAATGGAGTATTCCTGAATTATTTTCCATATCTGCCAAGTTCACGTTGGTTTGTGTGTGTCATTTCATGCAAAATACTTTGTGGGTCAGTTTATGAAAATAATTTGCATATCACCAAAAATGTCACTTTATTTTTTTAGCACTGATGAAAGGTGAGTTTTGTATGTATTTACAGGAACACTGCAGGGGAAACTACAATGCACAAGCATGTCCCCCACACTGCCTCTTTGGAATCTCTCTCTCAAGCAATCCATTTTGTTTTCTATCAGGGATCTTTAGTGAACCACAGCCCTGTTCAAAACAGGTTTCCCCTGAAAGTTAAGTAGATCCAGAACAGTGGAAAAGTATACAGTTGCAGGTGTTAGCTGCTGTTACACTTACTGGCCTGTCCCCGTTTAAGTTTTATGCCCTGTCCCTTCCCAAGCTTCATCCAGCTTCCTTTTTCCCTCTAGACTCTCTTACTTCTCCTTTCTACTAATTCTTAGTTGTGTCAACAGGATTAGTTTCTCCCCTTCAGGTCTTTTTGCTGGTTGAGAGCCAGATTATGAGGAGAGAAAATACACCCTGGCCTCTTCTAATGAAGGAAAAATTCCATTCCCCACAGTTCAGCTGAAAACATGAAGTTTCAGTTGAACTGAGGGAATCATGGCATGGCTTGACTGTCAAGCAAGATGTCTAATATTGAAGCGGTTTGGTTTTCATTTTAATTTTTTAGGATATGGTCTTGCTAATGGACACCATTAGGCAATGCATTTCTGACCACCTTCATGTCTGTAATGTTTGGCTAGGAATCCTTCACTTCTATCTGCCTTTTCAGTCTTGCAATAATAAAAAGTAAAAAAAAGAACTAATTTCTATATTCAGGTTTCAGAAGTAGAAACTCAATCAGAGACTTCTGGGATTTGATGTTCCGGCAACTGAGATTTTATATGGTATAAGGCATAGCAGGTATGGTTATGTAAAAGATTTTTGCTAGAGTATGGATAGGATTGTATGGCTGATGGTGTTCACTGAAAGAAGAGTTAACCACCACACTGTTGTGCATTGAACTGAACAAGAAAAAATCTGTTTTACTTTCTGAAGGTATTGCAACTAGATGTAGTTGGTACTGCTTATTCGTAAGATCAGATATGAAACAGAAAAATGAACCAGCTATGGTATTGATGTCCAGGAATGCTGGTCTGTTACTCTTTCCCATGCAGTAAACAGATATTTCATCTTTTTCTAAGCTCTCCTTGGATACTTCAGCCTCCTTTTAATCAAACGCTGCTTTAGCTCAGCTATTATAGCTGTGTGGCTTTTACTAAGCAATGTTCATCTCTTTCCAGTTCCTCTTACTCATTTGTTACATAGCAGTAGAGAAAAGACATAGATTCAATTCCCATGACTAGGCCAATACACAGTAGGAACTTAATATAGCATCCAATTAATTAAGCGAGAACAAACAAACAAACAAAAACCCACCAAAAAACAACCAAAACCAAAAAACAAACCAAACAAATAGTAAAGCAGAATTTACCAGAATAAGAAATTCCCATATTACAGTGAGATACTGTCTCAAGCAATCCCATGCTGTTTGCTTAAATACCAGAAAAGTAGCTTTAAAATTCTCATGAGGGACGCAGATTCTGCTGTTTCACTGTGAATAGAAACGTAGTCACAAACAGTCCACTTAATAAGACTCTTCTAATGAACTGGACACAAAAAAAGAAAACTGCTCTTTGCCATGTATAGCAACTGCTGTTGTCAAATCAAAGCTGAACTGGAGCACCTGAATTGCCAGCAGTATCTTTCAGACATCAGTGGGGACATTCCTGTCTCCTGCTGTTTTGTTAGTAGGGAGGGAACCTGTGAATCCGTAATTGTATGACTTTTACAAGGGAACAGCAAAATGTCTCCCAATCCAAAATCCAGTAAAGATAAGGGAGCCTTTCTGCTACCTTAATGAGCTGGAGATAACGGCACAAATTACTTACGCTTACTCCGGTACGGGGACAGAGTGCAACCATTCATAAGTGTAGCAGCAACGGCATCTATAGAAAAACACAAAATCAAATCTACTGTGAGAAGAGTCTCTGTGCTGTGTTAACATGAATATCTAAGATATTAGATGAATGGGGATTGTGTTTGAATATTTAACTACTTTGTTCAGGATATTTTAATTTATTTTTAGTTATACATAGAAGTTTCTTACAGCACATACACAGTAGACGTCTATGAGGTTTTTTTTCTGTTATCATAATAATTTATAGTTAAAGAAAGAAAAGAAAACCTATAAATGACTTTTATTTTTCCCTTTTATGCTTTAGCATATTAACCTGTCTGGATAATTTATATAATTGAGTTCTCAAAAAAGTGTATGATTATAAATGCTGTCATCTGCATGACCAAGACTAAAATATGAATGTATAAAAGTAGGCATTAAAACTAGATAAAAATAAGAAGAGCTGCAAAATTCCTTCCTGACCTCACCCTTCTGCAGATTTCACCAGTGGTACTATAATGACTACAAAAATACTGAGCCAGAAATTACAAAGTCATTTGGACATAAAAGAAGGAGTGACCTGATCAGTGTCACTTTTCTTTCTAAGAAGAACTAAATTGATCCCTGCAAGAGGTTTGGGAACTTTCAGGACTAGGACATAATTTTCTACACCTTTTCTACCATGTAGATATTTACAGTTTTAAGAAAGAATGATCACAACCCTTTATAATTTTGAGTTTTTAGCACTTTATAGCCATTGTGGTCAGGTCTAAATACAAGGCTGAGGAAAAATCCCACCTTTGATTGGCGCATCACTCTGGTTTGGAAGGTGTCTGTCATTTGAACATTACCCCTACTCCCATTATGTTGTGACTCATGATGTACCCTAGGCAAAAGAAAAGAAACAATACTGAAAAAGTGACTGAAAAAAAACACCTCAGGAACTGAAACAAAAAGTAAATAAAGCTTTTATTGTCTTTAACAGCCTTCTACAATCGTTGACTGTTGAATGTGTGTGTGTTTGTTATTTACCATAACACAAATCCATGTATTTCTTCCTACCCATCAATTTTGAAGGAGGTAATAATACTAATACTGCTGCTAATAATAATAATGCTGATACTATTGATAATACTGATAACAATAGCGTTAATACTATTACTATGATATACACACATACTCTTCCAAATTTGTAAATCAAGTCTGCATTTTGGCCAATTATATTTGGCCTTAAATGATAAAATTTTGGCATCTGTGGTGTATTGCAGGGTAGAGCCACCCAACCAAACTGAATGCTTTGTCACCTTACAGATGGTTCGTATAGTTCTGTCCTGTGAGATTATTTGAATTATCTCTATAAATTAACTATAGGTGCCAACTGCTATTGATAAATACAGATTGGTTTAGGGACAGCATAATAGTTAAGAAATTGTACAAGAATATCATTGCAAGAACCTTAATGTTATTATTAAACTCTTGTGTTCTTGTAAGATGCTCACTATTTTGGCTGCTTATCCTTTCTGGAAATCAGAATATTTATGGAATCCACTAATCACAGAATCACAGAATCACAGAATTTTCAGAGTTGGAAGGGACCTCTAGAGATCATCTAGTCCAACTCCCCTGCTAAAGCAGGATTGCCTAGAGCACATTACTCAGGACTGCATCCAGGCGGGTCTTGAAAATCTCCAGAGAAGGGGACTCCACAACCTCCCTGGGCAGCCTGTTCCAGTGCTCTGTCACCCTAACTGTAAAGAAGTTTTTCCGTGTGTTGGAACGGAACTTCCTATGTTCCAACTTATGCCCATTGCCCCTCGTCCTGTCATTGGGAACCACTGAAAAGAGTCTGGCTCCATACTCCTTCAACCCACCCTTTAGATATTTATAAGCAGTAATAAGGTCTCCCCTCAGCCTTCTCTTCTCCAGGCTAAAGAGTCCCAGCTCTCTCAGCCTTTCTTCATAAGGGAGATGCTCCAATCCCTCAATCATCTTGGTTGCCCTTCGCTGGACTCTCTCCAGCAGTTCCCTGTCCCTCTTGAACTGGGGAGCCCAGAACTGGACACAGTATTCCAGTTGTGGCCTCACCAGTGCCGAGTAGAGGGGGAGAATGACCTCCCTCGACCTACTGGACACACTCTTCCCTATGCAGCCCAGGATTCCATTGGCCTTTTTGGCGACAAGGGCACATTGCGGGCTCATTGACAATTTGTTATCTACCAGGACTCCCAAATCCTTCTCCTCAGAGCTACTAATAACAAGAAAGAATCTATTAATAGCTGAAAGCCCATTGTGATCTTTAAACATATTGGCTAACAATGAGTGAGCTTTGGTGGTGACAGTTTTATAGACATTTATGAAACAGCAATCAAAGTTTTAATTAACCTTTGGTTGTTTAATAGTATGTTGTTTTCAGGCTTTCCATTTGGAATGTCCAGTACTCCTTTGTCTCTCTTGCTTTTTGTAGTGTTTGGAAAGTGGTATAAAATCATGTTAAATAAACTGAGATCTTCCATCTGCTAAGTTACCAGACTTCTCTTTATTTCTTGCTATTGGATGGCTGTCTTTCAGTTGTCTTTTATAATGTCAGTTTATTCCCTGCAGAGAAAAAATATGGTGGAGTTTCTGTGAAAATTTTAGATACGCTGATGATTCACTGATAATGATATTGAGTAAAATGTATTATTTTTTATATTTTTAGTTGAATAGGAAGGAAATTCCCATTACATGAGAGACTGCAAAACAACCTAGCAGTTCATGTTATGCTATGCTGCCTATCAGTGCTGTCTGTAGGCCTTGGGACACCAGTTTGAAGGAGGCCCTGAGATTCACTCTGTGGCTTTGATGCTTAATACTTCACATCTACTGCAGATTAAATGTTCAGGTCATACAAGCATGTTCAGACCAATTTTACAGTGCACGTAATGTTTGCCCTACTTGAAGTGCAATGTAACATGGATGGGTTTATGTTTGACAAATTGGATTTGCTGTGCATATACAGTGCTTAAAAACAGGTGCTATACTAAGGTCCCTTAATAAGGTCTGGCAGTAATTTCTTAAAAAACTGGACAGTGGTGAGATCACCTAAGCCCTAAACATAGCGCAAGAACTCTGTAGTATCAAAGATAATCACAGTATATTATGAGACAAAAAGGAACAAAAGGTGTAAAAATAGTAACGTTTATGTAATAGAAACTGTTGGCATTGCCACATTAAACAGTACAATATATGATTCAGATCCATGTTCTTTCACAGCCTTTTTTTGTTGAAAGTAGTTACACTTTTTCTTGCCAATAAATGAAAGGATCAAGGACATACCTGTTTTCTTCCAACACTGCTAATTCATAGATGAGAGCCACTTTGCGATATGCTCTGAATATCTAAGATTACTCAAGATGACAATAAAGAAGACTTCCTCCTCCCCAAAACCACCCCAAAAAACAACCACAAAAAAAAAAAAAAGAAAAGGACAATTTGTAATTGACCTGTTACCTTTTCATCAGATTCACTACCTCATACTGGCAGTTGCTGGCTCCCTTCTGTAAATCTCTCATTTTATGTACGGAGTGCCCAAAAGTTTTAATTTTATTCTTACTGAATGATGGCAGCCAACATTACAGAATATGCTAAGGCAATCCCTGTTAACCATATGTATATTATATCTAGCTTTTGTGTTGGGACTTTGCACAAGCCTTCAGCATAGGCTCCTAGCCAGTACGAATTGGCTTAAAAATGCATTTGGTTATGCTCTTCTGCCATCTGGATTTGAAGGAAAATTCAATTCTTAGAACTGTATCAGCACAACAGTCATCTATTAGCCATTATCATTGCAACATCATGGATAAAAACAAATTAGAAAAGCTGGCCAAGATGGTAGTAGTAAAGGAGACAGTAAGCTATAATTTCTATGACAATTCCTTATGTAACAGATAGCACTTAAATGAATATAATTATTTAAAAATCAGCACATTTATAGAATCATAGAATCATAGAATAGCTGAGGTTGGAAGGGACCTTTAAGATCATCAAGTCCAACAATTAACCTACCCTGACAAAGCCACTTCTAAACCACGTCCTCAAGTACCACATCTACCCTTTTTCTAAACACCTCCAGGGATGGTGAATCCACCACCTCTCTGGGCAGCCTATTCCAATGTTTAATAACCCTTTCAGTGAAAAAAATTTTCCTAATATCCAATCTAAACTGCGTCTGACATAACTTGAACCCATTTCCTCTCGTCCTATCACTTGTCACCAGGGAGAAGAGGTCAGTCCCCACCTCTCTAAAACCTCCTTTCAGGTAGTTGTAGAGGGTGATAAGGTCTCCCCTCAGCCTCCTCTTCTCCAGGCTAAACAACCCCAGATCCCTCAGTCATTCCTCATAAGACTTGTCCGCCAGACCCCTCACCAGCTTTGTAACCCTTCTCTGGACACGGTCCAACATCTCAATGTCCTTCTTGTAGTGAGGGGCCCAAAACTGAATACAGTATTCAAAGTGTGGCCTCACCAGTGCTGAGTATGGGGGAATGATCACTTCCCTAGTCCTGCTGGCCACACTATTCCTGATACAGGCTAGGATGCCGTTGTCCTTTTTGGCCACCTGGGCACACTGCTGGCTCATATTCAGCCAGCCGTCCACCAACATCCCCAGGTCCTCTTCTGCCGGGCAGCTTTCGAGCCACTCCGCCCCCAGCCTGTAGACCTGCATGGGGTTGTTGTGACCCAAGTGCAGGACCCGGCACTTGGCCTTGTTGAACCTCATACCATTGGCCTCAGCCCATCAGTCCAGTCTGTCCAGTTCCCTCTGCAGAGCCATCCTACCCTCAAGCAGATCAGCATGCCCGGCTAGCTTAGTGTCATCTGCAAACTTACTGAGGGCGCATTCGATCCCCTCATCCAGATCATTGATAAAGATATTAAACAGAACTGGCCCCTGCGCCAAGCCCTGGGGGACACCACTTGTGACCGGACACCAATTGGATTTAACTCCATTCACCACCACTCTCTGGGCACGGCCATCCAGCCAGATTTTTACCCAGCGTTTTTACCACCTGTCCAGGCCATGAGCAGCCAGGTTCTCCAGGAGAATGCTGTGGGAAATGGTGTCAAAAGCTTTGCTAAAATCCAGGTAGATAACATCCGCAGCTTTTCCCTCATCCACTAAGCGGGTCACCTTCTCATAGAAGGAGATCAGGTTTATCAGGCATGACCTGCCTTTCACAAACCCATGCTGACTGGGCCTGATCACCCTGTTCTCCTGCATGTGCCTGTAATGGCACTGAGGATGATCTGTTCCATGACCTTCCCAGGCACCGAGGTCAGACTGACTGGCCTATAGTTCCCTGGATCCTCCTTCCGGCCCTTCTTGTGGATGGGTGTCACGTTTGCCAACCTCCAGTCAGTTGGGACCTCCCTGGTTAGCCAGGACTGCTCATAAATGATGCAAAGTGGCCTGGTGGGCTCTTCTGCCAGCTCCCTCAGTATCCTCAGGTGGATCCCATCCGGTCCCATAGATTTGTGTACCTCCAGGTGCTGGAGCAGGTCCCTCACCATTTCCCCTTCGATTACAGTGGCTTCATTCTGCTCCCCATCCCTGTCTTCTAGCTCAGGGGTCTTGGTACTCAGGGAATAACTGGTCCTACTGCTGAAGACTGAGGCAAAGACGGCGGTAAGTACCTCAGCCTTTTCCTCATCCTTGGTCACTATGTTACTGGCCCCGTCTACTAGAGGACAGAGATTATCCTTAGTCCTCTTTTTATTGCTAATATATTTATAGAAACTTTTTTTGTTGTCCTTGACAACAGAAGCCAGGTTTAGTTCTAGCTGGGCTTTGGCCCTCCTGATTTTTTCCCTACATAGCCTCACTACCTCTTTGTAGTCCCCTTGGGTGGCTTGCCTTTCCCTCCAAAGGCCATAAATCCTCTTTTTCTCCCTAAGTTGCAACCCTAGCTCCCTGTTCAGGCAGGCCAGTCTTTTTCCCCAACGGGTTGTCTTTCGGCACATGGGGACATCCTGCTCCTGTGCCTTTAAGAGTTCCTTCTTGAAAAACATCCAGGCTTCTTGGGCTCCTTTGCCCTGGAGGACTGCCTCCCAAGGGACTTTGTCAACCAGGCTCCTGAAAAGCCCAAAGTCTGCCCTCCGGCAGTCCAAGGTGGCAGTTCTGCTGACCCCCCTCCTTGCTTCTCCCAGAATCGAAAACTCTATCATTTCATGGTCAGTGTTCCCAAGACAGCCTCCAACCGTCACATCCCCCATATGCCCTTCCCTGTTTACAAAGAGCAGGTCCAGCAGGGCACCTTCCCTAGTTGGCTCCCTCACCAGCTGTGTCAGGAAGTTATCCCCGGTACATTCCAGGACCCTTCTAGACTGTTCCCTCTCTGCTGTATTGTATTCCCAGCAGATACCTGGTAAGCTGAAGTCCCCCACGAGAACAAGAGCTCGCGACCTTGAGACTTCTCCCAGCCGTTTGTAGAATATTTCATCTGCCTCCTCATCCTGGTTGGGTTATTATTTTACCTTCTATTATATGTTTCTAACTTTTTTCTACTACCCTGAATGCTGATAAGGATTAATAGATTCAGAATTTCCATTTGTTAAATGAGTCAGGGTCTGCATATTTACCTTTGTGTGAAGTTAACACTGAACACATTGCTTTTTATTACTTTTGTTACTAGAATATAACAGAAACAAGTAACAGCACTTCTGTAAGCTGCACTCTGCTGTATGTAATCCTACATAAATGTATAATCTGTACAAAGGGAATTTTCACCTAAATAAACTTTAAAACAGTATTCGTATAGAGGTATTATTCAGTAGGAAAAGAAATCCATTAAAGTGATGCAAAGAAAAAGCAAATCATGTTCTCTCAATAACTGGACCAGATAAGATGCCAGTTATTGATTTAGTCTGGGATACCGGAATACTAAATCTTCTGCTGTATCCAGGCACAGTATATCTTTTGGAACTTTCACGGTGATTTATTTTTTATGCTTAAAAAATAAGAATCCTATTTAAGGGCAGAGACCTATCTTCATGTAGCCACATTTTGTTTAGCTACTGGGAGAAATCACTGGCTTTTGCTGAAATTTCCTTGCATAAGCATTGTCTTTTAGATATTTTTTTTTATTGGTGTCCTCCAGGCATCGAAGCAGTGTTATTTTGTGCCCCTCCAGTATGACTTGATGACTTGCTCAAACGTAGGCCTTCTACTATTTCAGAGATTGTTTCCTATGTGTATTTACTATCTTGTAAAATATTTCCAAATAGAAAGGTCAAGCCTCTCACTACACGAGGGTGGGATAGGAAAAAGGACAATGACTGAGAATGTTTGCTTGCTGAAGTCAGTCAGGGGAGCACAAGTGCGACCTTGGTCCCACAAACAACATTTCATCTATAATATAAATCAATATAATAGCTGTTTCCCTTACGATGAATGTTGTAAGAATAATAGAATAGCTTTTTTGTGAAGCATGAGGTCAGAACCACCCCCTAATAAATACCGTGCAATTGGGTAAGTACTTGTAGCGGGCTGAATGACCCTCATGTGTTAGGTTACAACATTTCCTCTGTCTGTTCTGACACCGAGAGGTTTCAGAATGAAGTGGGTCTCCTTGACTTGGCAGACTTATGTCTTATTACCATCAACAAAAATGTTCAAAGTGGTGTCTGAGCAAGGTATAGCTGAGGCATTAGCACCAAGCTTCCCAAATCTGCCTTAAAAAATCAAGGTATTTGGCAGGAACGCTGCAACATACTGCAAAATACAAGATAATAATCCCGTTAGCACTATATACGATAGATTCTTCAGATATGCCAGATGAATACACACCATTTATAGTAGACAAAACCAGAATTATGCACATAGATAATAAGAATTCATACAGTCCAAGTTATATTCTTGAGTATTCCTGGAGGGCATACAACTATTATAATCCAGCCCATAAAGCTACAATATTTTGAGAAGTTACTGTCTTCTGCTGCTTGCTCTGCTCCTTGTCTAAAAGCTTCTGTGTGAGATCAGTCCATCTGCAGGGAGCTAGCGGTGACTAAGATTATATTTGAAACTGCTGCTGGATTACTCAAAAGTTCTTTGTCAAAGCCCTAACATCCAAATTAACTTGGTACATCGGTACCTTGGATTCTCAGAAATGACACCTCAGTGAAGACAAAAGACTGAACACCACATAGGATTTTCTAGATCATGAAATATTGCCAGAAAGCACATGCAGAACACCAGAGCAACTCAGGGACTGGGTCATTTTGAGCATACTTCTAAAACAGAATACATGGTCAGCAGCCATGCGGTCAGGATGCAGGATTGGACAGAGGAGGCAGATGACAACCTGACACTCACTGGGAACACAAGGCCTCACCTGAGAATAATGAAAAAGTGGAGTTAGCTTGCAAGATAAGACTACACATATTCTTCTATTTGTAGCTATGCCTCTTCATTCCCTGAATAAAGTGAAGGCAAATAAACACATGGTCTAATGTAATTGCTGTCTCAGCAACGTATTTTCTTTATATTTTTCATAGCCTCAATATATCATATTGTAGTGAGAGTTCAGACAACTAAAGCTGTGAAAAATATTAGTATCAGTTTTTTTGCTATTTATTTCTAGTCTTCATTGGCACATTTCTACCATTGTTTGGGTAGTGAAACCAAATTAGCTTTTTTTTTGCTCTTGTTTCCAAGAGATAGCTAGTGTTACCTACACTAAGTGTCCAAAAAACACAGGTCAGAATGGAAATAAAATAGTGATCTCTAATAGCTATTTTTATTTGATTTTCAGTTTTTGAGTTCTTAGATCACATTTGGGTCATATTTCTATACTGCTGTAGGGATAGAAATGCTAAAAGCAGAGGAAGAAACAACCTAGAAATTCTTATGTAATCAAACAACTCCAGAAGGGGTTTTAAGGAAAATAACAATAACAAGGAGCTTTCAATAAAATTGGAAGAGCTGGCAATAATTAAATTTCTTTTTCTGGGGGGAAAAAAAAAAAGGCATGTAATAATTTTTGGCAAACTACGCTAATAGAATTTTATTTATTTACTTTTATACTGGAATTTAAAATAAACTGTAGAAAGAATTATATTCTTACGTTGTTTTGTGAATATGAAACTGAATATGATCTGACAACTGCCTGTCCACTCCACAAATAAGTAAGCATGAAAGCTTTCTTATGAACCCTCACTGTCTGTCTTCAGAACTTAATGAGCTTCTTTTACATGCTTAATTCAGTTCTTACCTTGTGCCATTACTAGGATCCAGCTGCTGAGGAAATTAACAGAAGCAGTCAAAAACTTTATTGAAAATTTACTGAAATTCAGCATTAAAAAAAATTAATTTCTGCAAGAATATCTTTTGTTCCTGAATTTATTCCAAATAATTTTACTTGCAATCTAAATTATATTTATAATACTTCTGTTTATTGGAAAATACAGATGTTTATGTAGTATTTATTCTTATATATTTTCTGTCTCTAGAGGAAGCAATTCTGTTGAGTAAAAAGTGTGTCTAAAAACTTAAATCAACAGACACAGAGTCTCACTTTGTTACTCTAAACTCAGCCACAGTAGGAAAGGAAAGTTCAAAGATACAACTTTGCATCGCTGCCAAAATACACGAGCCCTATCTCACTGGATTGAGTCAGTTGAGTCCCACTGTGATGATGGAGTTCAGGCTGCAAGAAGAGTTCATGTTGGGCTGACTCTGCAGTACCACCCTAGAATGCAATGTGCAGTATCTGTTTTGTATTCCCTTGGGCTGGAAATTTATAGCAAACACCGCTTTTGGGAACAGTGTTAGCAACTGAAATACTGCTGCACAAAGTGGCCTCCCTGTAACTCTCAGCTACTGCCACAGTGCGCACAGATAATAAAAATAGAATCTTGCTTGTTCATCTGAAGTAGTTTCTGAGTTGTCAATTTAAGCAATTGTAAATAACTGTAACTTAAATCTGATGGTCAACTGAGACAAACACAAAGACATTTAGCTTAGAATTTCAAGTAAAAAAATCCAGCAAAATAATTGAGGCAAAAGGGATATTATACCGAGATGTCAAAACCCCCTTGTCTTAGAGTGGGAGCAAGTATCTTTTCTTCTTAAAAAGCTAGTGCTTATAGTATAATACATAACAGTAACATAAGTACATTGATAAAACTAGAGAAAGTGTTTTAATTGCTGCAAATGTTTTTTGACTAAACTACCAGTGCTTATATTTTGTTCCAATTTGTTTGTTTTCCTAAGGTCTTCTTTTTTTAAAGACAGTATGAATTGTTAAACAAAGACCTGAAAATCATACGCTTGGCTCTGCTCTGAGTAAAAACATTGCTGGGTTCTGATTTATGCCCTATTTAATAACTGTAGCTTTATCAAGGCTGCTGCTGTGCGCTCTGCTGTGACTTAACCTGACTACACCTTAACCTCTCCACCATGTAAAAGGAGGTAAGTTATACTTAAATGAATTTTACAGCTTGCCAGAGACATTAAAATTAAAACTTCTGTTCAAAATCTTGTTATTTCTAAAGAACAGAAGCTTAAAATATAGCAATTTTTAAAAAATTAAAGCTGAAATTCCTATTTAAT
This sequence comes from Anarhynchus alexandrinus, assembly GCA_008711295.1. Lineage (NCBI taxonomy): Eukaryota > Metazoa > Chordata > Aves > Charadriiformes > Charadriidae > Anarhynchus > Anarhynchus alexandrinus. The sequence goes on along the minus strand of VUYV01000193.1, from coordinate 714,596 downwards.
TCCAATACTTATTCTTTTAATCTGTCTGCAGTCAGAAAATTAGTATGTTCCAGTGCATTGCTCACCAGTGCGCAATACTAAAACATACAAACTGCTGTAAAACTGATTTCTAATATTAAAAATTGGTAGACTGTGAGGCGCTTGCATGTATTTGTGGCTCTCGTGTTGTATACATGTGCATGAATGTAATGGGCTGGTAAGAGTGAGGATGTGTAGGTGTATGTTCTCAGCTGCCATCCCTAGGGTTAGGGAGAGTCTCATCTGTGTCCTCTGCATAGTCTAGAAAGTTTGGGTGGTCGTGGACTGTGTTACCCCTTCCAGCAACCACTCCTTGGGTTAAAAAGGGTATCGTGTCTTATTCATTGAGCCTGGGTGGCCACGTACTCTTCACACCCTTTTTCAGGGTGATGGAACTCAGCTCTTCATTTTCCATGCAACCCTTCCATCAGCAGGTGACTCTCCCAGTTTGTCTATGACACAGGCTACAGACCACATGCAAGGTCAAAGCTCAGCTCCTTCCTGGGCTTTCCTTTCACTAAGAAACAAATTAACAATGAAACAATCAACTCCCAAGGCTCAGCTAAACCCATCTCCTCATCTTACTGCAACACAAACCCAACCTCCCTCTGCCAGCACAGCCAAACTCTGGAATCTGCTTCCTCCTCTTAATTACCTCCAGCTGTTGGTCCCTCCCTCCAGACTTCATGTTGCTGGCAGGTGCTATCGGGTGGGGCAAAATTTATCCCCACATCTAGGACACTGTTAACTACCTCCTTCCTCTGTCCTTTGTTCCACTGATGTACCCTGATTTATATCAGCACTATCCTAGTCATTTTGATAAATATCAGGCGGCTATTTGGTTCTAAGTCTTGTCTTTTCAGGGGCAGATCAGACCTCTGCTACCTTCTCTGCTCATGAGACGAAAACGACACTTTCTTTTCATCATGTGACACGTGAGTCACGCCAGTGGTGGAACTCCAGGTCCCTGGGTCACTGTACCTAGGCTCCCATGCTGACCTTTTCCAGCTCTGTTTTTTTTTTTTTAACTGTGCAAATTCAATTGAATACGTTATAATGGTAGGAATGCGGTCTGAAGTAGTATCTTTTATTAGATGCAGTTGGAAAAAATGGGTAGTTTTGGTCAAATACTTTTTTCACCAATTTGTTCCACCTAAATGGTCTGCCTTTTCTCTCAGTTCCGACAGGCGGTCTAATACCAGATACTACTTCTCCCTACAGACCTTGCCACTTTTATATCCCAAAACTATTCTTCCTACCACTATAATCATGTTATTATTTACAGCTGTCACAAAAGCGAAAAAAATGTCCCCTGCAGCCCTGAATGCATAGATAAGCTGGCTTGTAGCTAGTCCATTACAAAAAAACCCAAAAACCCCAAACCAAACCCACATCACAAAACCTCCAGAAACCTTGACTGGAAGTGAGTATGTTTTGAATTCATTGTCTAAACAAGATCTAAGATGTTTCTAGGGTTATAATATGTTCCTGAGAAACATATACGTTACTAAAATATTGAAGACATTGCCAAAACCTGCTAGAAATAACTTCAGCAACTTTGACTTCTTTCGCTCATTGTAGCTGAAAAGCATCTTCCAGAAAGTACCAGTTTGATGATGTAGTTTCCTACCAAACTGCTAGTGATGAACATGAATGGTCAACATAAAAATCCTAGGAGATATGCAAATCCATTAGTTGAAAATGTTAACACTTCTAATTAATATCAGAATAGCAATGACATCTTTCGTTTAAAAGACAATAAGAATGCTCTGTGATGTACTTATGTTTCTTGACTTCTAATAATGCAGTATCGGGGGTTGCCACAACGGATGGAGTGATGTTTTACTTCACATTTAGATAAGGAGAGGGAACAGACAAACAGAAAAAAGAAATTATGTGGTCAGGAGTAACTGCAACTTATTTGTAATATGGAAGTGTTTCAAAGAAAGACGTGGAATTCACCAACTGCAAAAAAAAACCAAACAAAAAACATTTATGCTTCCTGCCACCCAGGCAACTTTTATTTGTGTAACTTTAACAGACACTGTGACAAAAACCATAGCAACTAGATTTCAGTTGTGTAATATATTTTTAATAGACCTCTTACAAGTAGAAAAGCCAGAAAAAAATGCATGCTTACTCAACAGTGGTGTGTTTGGAACATTTATTCTGTTGACCCAATTCGAACTGAATATTGTTTCATTTGAAAAAAAGTGAAATCCAAAGGGAAATGTTTTGGCTTGGAAGAACTGACTACCTAACAGTCTCATACATTTGATATCCGTAAATGCAGGTGTTCCAAAATACAAAGATTTGGGAGAAAGATGTACAATATTCTCCAAGACAAGGCAGGGTCTCCCAATTCATCAAAACTTGCCAATTGCACGTTTTAGGTTTTCTAAAATATTGTAAGAATTGTCATGAATGCTATTATATAAAGAGCCAACTTATGAAATGGCAGGAAAACAAATGTGAAGATGATTAAACTGTATACAAAAATATGACGTCCATAAAGTAAGTATCTGGCTATGGGAAAGTGTTGCTTACGTGCTTATTGTGGTAACATGTTGTGTCTACACTAACAGCAAATGCACAAACTTCTCTTTTAAGTTGTAAAGTTACAGGGATTGTGGCCTTTTGTTTTGTGTTGTGTCAAGCTGTGAACCTAGCCCCTGTAATAACTGAATCTTTGCAGCTAAACTTTGAACGACCTTGTACTTGGAAAATGTTTTTAAATCCTGTTTAGTCATTATAGTTGTTTAGCAGTTAATCCAAGTATATTGTTTTTTAAGTAAATTTAGCTTCTTGTTGCCCACATGTAACAGGGAACAAACGGTCAAGGGGACAATGATAAAAATATTAGGAAACAGATGAAAAGTAAAAAAGATGGTTATTAAAAGGCGGGGATGTGGAAAAAGTGAAGGCTACATATTACATAGTGACTGGATAATTTAAGGGAAAAAAGAATTAAAAAACCCTCAAAGGAAAGAAAAAGGTAAAAATGTAAACATTAGAATTAAGACAGGATGGTCATTACGGTTAAATGAACATGTAATAACACACAAAGATAAATAATTGAAAGTGTAAGATCATGAATATGAGATGATTCAATATACAAAGAGTGATGAACAACAATAAAAATTATAAAGGATGTTATAAGGACAGACACCGTATTGATCAGGTAATTGTTGAATCTCCTTACATCTCCTTATAACCGGACAAAAAATACTCAAATGTGGTCTCTCACCTTTAACTTTACATTCATAATTGTGCAGATAACAATTGCAGTCATAATAAAAAAACCTTTTATATAAAATTATATAAAAATAGGTATTTTGGCCTTGAGTAGCATAGTTACTTTCTTCTTCTGAGAAGGGATTCTAGAACACAGTGTGTTGCAAAAAAAAAACTTTCACAGGTTTCATCCATGACCAAGGACACTGGAATCTTTCTGTCAGGGCCACAGGTGGAAGAATTGGACATTTGAATGTTATAATTCACATGATATGTAAACCTCCTTTGCTTCTCTGCATGCACACACAGTAAAATTTTTTTTTCTTGTCCTAGTAGTACATTCAGGGCAACTTTTCCAAAATCTGTGCATAAGTCACAATGACGGGGAAAAGACAACATACTTCTGTGTAAAAACATGTATGATATTCTTATAGCAAGATACTGACATTGGTGAAATGCAATTCAATTGGTGCTTATTACCAGGCTAAAAAATATCCTCACCTCCTGTTTCAACTTCTTTCTTCATTTGTTTGGGAAAAATTCTAGTCTTCTTTTGAGTATTTTGCTTCCCATGTAGGCTACAGGAAACATGCAAAGATTTTCTTTGGCAACCCCATTTAACCCTTTCTTTCAAAATCAAGTACTCTGCATATCCTGATCTTAAATCCAGTACATTTATGTAGCAGCACCAGACCAAATATTTCACGTACTATAACAGCTAGATCTTCCATGCCTTTCTCAGCTTTCAGTTGTAGGCTCTCAAATCCAACTCTGGAAATAATAAATCTGAATAATCTTCCCAGGTGAGAGACAGTTTGGGTGCTTGTGCATCATAAAGCTCTATCAGGACGTACTCTAAAACCAGGTTTCTGCGTCTTGACCCACAAATGTTAGTACCTAATTGTCTTGGTTTAAGCGACACAGGACTAATTTCTCTTCTAATGCATGGGAAAACTGCACTTTTAGAAGACTCTAGTGTCTGAATTTGTGAAAATATTTACTTGATAGCCAGCTATGGTATGTGGATCTCAAGGTCTCAGTGTTTTTCGAGCTTGCCAGGTGTGGGGACGAGGTGGAGCGAGACCTGGGCACTTGACCCAAGCTGGTCAACAGGATTACTTCATACCATGAATGTCACATTCCGTTTAAATTAGAAAGTTTGCTGAGGAGTTTTTCCTCTTCTATGATGGCTGTGATCCCGAGAACTTCTTGCTCTGGCACCGGACCCCTGAGCCTTTCCCTTCCTGCCAAAGGCGTGACACTGCCGGGAGTGCGCAGCTTCCTACTGATAGAATGGGCTGAGTATAATCTGTGTTTTGTAATGGTATCAGCAATAATATTGGTTCTTTAGTGTTATTAATGTTAATTATCTAGTCTTATTCTATTAAATTGATTTATATTTTGACCCTAACGTCCTTGTTTTTTGCCTGATTCCTGGTCCCGGGTGGAGAGGCTTCATCGGGTAACAGTAACTGTCTAAGTGACAATAAATTGTTGTGAGTTTCTCAAACCGTAACACTAATTCAGAGAAAGTAAAAATAATTCCAAAAAGGCATGCTACATCTTACTAAACTATACGCTGGGGCCTTAGCACCCATCGGCAGAACACCCGGAAATGCTGCCACCGTTCCCAGGCCGACCTCCAGCATCTCCACAGAGGTGCCAGACAACTCTTGGTGTTCCTCCGGCTCAGGGCGGGCAGAAACCTGCTGGATCCCCCGCCATTTGCAAAACCTTGGCGGGACAGCAGCCGCTCCTCGGTCGTGAGGACAAAGTAAGGCTCCAACCTCACCCTGGGCAGGTGCTCGCCGACCCTGCCCGTCCGAAGTGCGCGTCCCTGCCACCGAGGGCCACGCTGCTTTTACCTCCCCTGCACCGGCACCGAGCACCCCGCCGGCCCCCGGCCGCGGCGCGAGGGCGAGCCGCTAACGGCCGCCAGGACCAACGGCCCCGCGCGCAGCAGCCGGCCGGCCCGCCAGTCAGCCCGCCGGCCGGCGCTTGGGGCTACGGCGCATGCGCGGCCCTGCCGCTCGGGCGGGCAAATTCAAACCTGCCTCTCGCCCCTTCCCTTCTTCGGGGTAGCCGTTGCGCTGACGTCATTGCACCGCGTCCTGCTTCTCTGCGGTTTCCGGCGCTCGCCCGCGCGGTAAGTGCAGCTGAGAGGGGGGAAAGTTTTCATTTGTGTGGTTCACAGCACCGTTTCTCTCCCCTTTCCCTCAGGAGCGGGCGGGCGGGCGGGTAGGGGCTTTCCGCCCCCTCTCCGCCAGGCGCGGACCCTCTTCTCTCCTCGCCGCCCCGGGGGAAGGGGCGAGAGGCTCTCGCTACGACGCCGGCGATGGCTTCGGGGCGCGCGGAGGCGCCGGCGGCATCGCGGGTGGCAGAGCTGGAGGAAGAGCTGCGGAGTCTGACGGAGGAGCTGAGCCGCTGCCAGGTACCGGAGAGCGGGGGCCGTCCCCTGGGGCCGCGGCGGTGAGGGGCAGCCCCCCGCGGCGCGGCTGGGGTCGGGCGGGCACGTTGTACCCCTTCCTCTCCCCGGCTCCGGGAGGCCTCTGCTGCTCACAGCTCGGAAGCGCCGCGTCCCGCGTTGGACCGCGGGTTCGCGTCCCGGTTCCGGCGGACTCGGAGGGCAAGAGGGGGAGCAGGACCTCAGGCGGCCGGCCCGCGTGGGGCAGGAGGGCCGGGTGGCCGCCGCGGCGGGTCTCCGGGGTGGGGTGGGGATTCGCCTCAGCATCCACGACGCCGAGGGGGGTGCGGCGCCCACCTGTTGGGCGGCGGCGGCGGCCCCCGCGTCCGGCACGGCGCCTCCGCAGCTGCTGTGGAAGCGGCAGCCCCGTGTGGGGTGCAGCTCCCTCAGGTGAATTAAACGGCCCCGGGCTCTTACTCTGGCTTAAAAGAAAGCTTCCCCCCCTCCCCCGAAGCCACCGTTTATTTGCCTGATGTGCAATGGCAAGAGTACTGAGGTGCTGCCGTGTGCAACTTCTGGAAAAACGAATGAACGGAGGGGGCTTTATAGAAATGTAAGTCTTGAAGGAACCTTTAGAGATCATCTGATCTCTCCCCCTACCTTGCAGCAGGATTAAGTATACCCGAGCTGTTCCTGGGAAGGAGGGGTTTATGAATAATCATGGTTGTGCCCTCAGAAGTTCCCCCAGACTGTCTCCCTGTGATCTCCCTTCACAGGTACACTTCCCACATTTTCCCAGTTGGTCCTTCATCGCTTCTGTTTAGCTACATTTCATGAAAATTACAAAATGTTGGTAATGTGGTGTCTTGTTGTAGAAATCTACGCTGGAAATCTACGCTAATTCCAAACAAGTGGATTACACCTAAGAGATATGGGAGAGAGGAAGGTGACATCTAATGCTGTGGTTGCTTTCTTACTTGCTTCCTGGTAGCCAAAACAGTATTTTCTAGTGGGACATGGTCTGGTTAAATCCATGAAGGCCTGGGCTGACACAGTCGTATCTGTGAACAGAAAGTAGCATCCACGTTAGGGTTAGTAGCGGTTTGTTGCTTCAAGCACACCTGGCTACTGGCACTGGATTTCCGCTGTGGGTAGAATCCAGACTTCTTACAAAAACTTTTTGCATGGGAGAACTACGGGGAGAGGGAGCTGTCAAGAAAAATCCTGTTTAGATACACTGAACAATGAATGGTTTGGGAATATCTTAAGTGTCTTGTGGGAGAAGTTTAGAAAACTCTTTATAATGATAATTTAGTTAGTTTCTTCTTCTCGATATGCAGATGTGCAGGATCAGACAAAATTTGGTGGAGGCGGAAGGAAGGCCCTGTGCTCTGCTCATTTGCTAGTTGAACATAAATTATATATTGCTAAAGCCTAATAGCATAAAGTATTTTTGAAGAACATTATGAATAATAGAAAGTTTGAAGTAAACAGTACAAATCTGAATTTCTAATCACTTTGATAATGTAACTTGATGTACACAAATTGTAGTTAAATATCTGATTTCCCCTTTAGAGTAATTCAATTACATGTGCATTTCTACTTGTTCCTTGATGAACCCATTCCAATCATTTTGAAGTCAGTAAACAGAAAATATTTTTAAATTTATTTCTTTTAAGTCATGCATATTATGTTGCCATTCTTGTATCTTTGTCTTATATCAGATCAGATAGTTTTCTGTGAGGGAAGCATGCAGAAAAGAACATGAAAGTAGTTCCTGTATTTGAAAACAGAACCCAGTCAGTGTTCTGCAGTAATCTGTCCAGGTCTAGGTAGAATCCAATACGTACCATCCTTCTAACAGCAGGAGATGCATGTCTTCAGGATTTATTTCAGGTTATTAATAAAATAAAACGGAAAGTGAAGCTGTAATCTATAAGCAGAGATTCTTTTCTGAAAGCGCTGCAGTATAGACATCTACGTGCTTTACCATTTTACTAAACCATCAATAAATGTAGAGAGACATTTTTAAGAATGTGTATGTTACATAAGGAAGGGGGAAAACAGATTTTAATAAGTAAAAGAGGTGATAACCTAGTCAATTATGTAGCTTTTCCAAAGTAGGATTTATCTAAAATAATTAGCCTTTCTTTACGTTTTGTGAAGTAACTCTGAATTTGGATGAGAACTAAAATAGGCTTTATTAAGATTCTTCAGCTGGTTTAAAAGTCAACTGATAAAATTATTGAGGAATGGTTAATCCATTTTAAGTTCATATTTCATGTGAAAATTTTGTGCAAAGACAAGCCATTTGAAAATATAAATATATACGGGCAATGTTAATGTGCTTTTCTAATTTCTTCACAGTTGAAATACAAAGTTTTTACAGACCAACTAATTCCTTTAGTGGAATTATATTTCACCTGCTGTGATTTCCTTAGTTTCATTTGGATGTGAGATGATCTTTGTTTCTTAAGTCGTCACCTAACATTTGTAGGTCTTGTTAATCAGAATCGAGAAACCGTTTCAGTTGGAAGGGACTTCTTGAGGGTATCTTTTTCACCCCATTCTGCAGCAGGTTGCCCAGGACAGTGTCCAGTCAGGTTTAGAGTATTTCCATGGCTGGAGACTGCAGCTCCTCAGGGCAACCTGTGCCAGTGTGTGAAGCCCCTCACAGTAAAAATGTTTCAGCTGCTATTAAGATTTTTGTTATGTTCTCTATTCTGCCGGGTAGGGTTATCTCTTTTGGAGACTACTTTAGCAGGCATTTTGGATAGAAGCGTTAGGTAAATGCCTTTAAAAAAGACATTAGTGAGAAGCTGTTAGATTTTAATCCAGCAACTGGATAAAATTGCCTAAGGTGTTTTTTTTTTTTTCTTCCAAGTATTACATTTGCAGACACATAAACTGCACTTCCAAAACAGACTTCCCAACTGAAATCTAGTTTAATAATTTAACGATGTACCAGAACTAAAGGATTAGCCTGAAGTATTTCTTTAGGTATTAGCATTTTGTATATTTTTTTTTCCAAAGAAAAAAAAAATTATCAGATGATTGAGCTTGAAAGTTTTAACTGGTTCTAGGGAACCCTAAACAAGGTTATAGAAATAGAGATGTGCATATGCAACAGTTATCTAGCATGTGAATAAAACATGCCAAGGTTCTTTTCTACTTTTCCACACCTCCTTGGACTGTTGTATTCACTGTCTTAAAAACTGCACTTCTGAAACCAAGTCTCTCCTCAGGGAACTGGAGTCTATTGATGACATGGCGTCCCTTGGCTGAATATATAGAAGCCTTCTGTGGCTAATGAAGCTCCTGAGTCTTAGTGGAGGTATTGTGCATGATAGCTTTGTTCTAACCACAGGTATTCCTGGCATCTACTTTTGGCTGTTTTCTCTTTTCTGCAACAGGATCCTGGAGTAGCTGATCATTTTTCTCATCATCTGGGATGGTGGCCTTTATGTTCAAACCTAGGTTCTTTTTCTTCTTTGCTTTCCTTTTGTCTTTTAAGGTAGCACTTTCAGCAAGTAAAGGTGCCTAGAGAGTCAAATATGATATTTTGAATATTTCCTTTTTTTCCTCTCCATTCTTTTCTAAAGCTAAGATTCTGCTGGTAAGTCTTGACTTCTGCAGCTTAGGTTTGCAGTGTTTGGTATTTTCTTTAATACTCCTAAAACAGTGTGGGAGCTTGAATCATAATAAGCAAGATCTTGGAGGAGGGCCTGTTAAAAGCACAACAATTTTATTGCTGTCGCTCTGCAAAAACTTGTGTTGTCTTGTAATCCTGTGCTGGAATTCGCAAAAAATGAGAAATCCAAATTAAGAAAATAGCCCAGAGCTCCCAAATTGTCTACTGAGGAGACTTGTATAAAGCTGAGAAAGTAAAAGATAAATCTAAAGCATGTTTTCCTCTGTATTATGCTGTTTTGGGAAAGTTATTCTTGTCTGCAGTACAACATTGTATAATTATTTTGATAATCACTTAATAAATGACTTTTAATTGCAGTGCTCCTTTTCTCCTAGTTTTTCTTGAGAGTTACTTGAGCAACTGAGTAATTGTCCTGAAAATAACTGCAAAGGAAACATGGATTTTTTTTTTTCTAATTTTTGTTTCCTTTGGGACCTTATTCCATTTCTGTGACTGGCTTGACATTGTTGGGGGACAGTGGAAAGGCAAAGGTCAAACAGTAAGTTATGACACATCTGGTCTCTGTTACTTTCTCTGTAACTGCTGCATTCTATTTTAGGGTTTTATGCTGCTGCCTAACACCTTAGTATCTCAAGACCCTTCCATGGAAAATCTTCAACACCTATGTTTCTTATTGCTCTCAGGAGTTTTTGGCTCTGGTTGATATTTAAAAGATCTGGTGTATGTTTTACCCCCGTCTCATTTTCTCCTGTGATTCTTACATTCCTGATTGAGGAATTCCTTTCTAACTTTGTGGTTCTGCAAAAACTGTCTTTTTTTTCTGCAGCTATATATACTGTTTGGTGGGAGCTCCCGTTAGTTTTGTCTTCTGGAGCTCATGTGCTTTTCCTGTCAGTGATGGTTATAATGCCTACTTCTTTGCTATGTTAGGAATTTATAGGTGTATATAGCTGTGACTAAGGAACAGGCCTGTCAAGAGTACACCGTTGCATGGTACTCTGCACAGTTTGTACCCTTGACTCAGAAGGTACAGTCTGTCAGCCTCCAGTGGTCTGTAGACCATAATGTTTAGTCACAGAATCACAGAATGGTCAGGGTTGGAAGGGATCTCTGGAAGATCATCTAGTCCAACCCCCCTGCCCAAGCAGAGTCACCTACAGAAAATTGCACAGGATGGCATCCAGGTGGGTTTTGAATGTCTCCTGTTTGGGAGACTCCACAACCTCTCTGGGCAGCCTGTTCCAGTGCTCTGCCACCCTCAAAGTAAAGAAGTTCCTCCTCATGTTAAGATGGAACTTCCTATATTCAAGTCATAGTCAAAGAAACTATAATGCTGATTATGATTTTCAATTTACAAATGCGGTTTATAGATTAAAAAATAGAAAATTCTCCATTAGTCAAACATTTAGGAACTGATCTGTAATCTGGCTGTAAGTGGTCTGCTGCAGCAGATTTGCCAGTAGAATTTCCACAGTTTCCGTCAAAAGGTGATAAATACAAATGCGAAAGAAACACATCTTTCTGTAGTTGCTGTTACTGTTGCTTCTCTACATTGTCAAGGATTAGAGAGAAGTCTGTAAGAATGGACCATGTGTATCCATAAGTGTTTTTGGGTAGAAGAGGAATAAGGTAGGTGGGCTGTTACTTTGTGGAAAGTGGAGTGATAGGGGCTTCAGCTGCTGCTTGCTTTGTTTCATGTTTTATGTTTTGTGGTCACTGTGAAAAGCTGTGCATAGACGTGTTCTTGTCTTCATGTCTTATTTTATACTGTATTTGCAGAAAGAGAACAGTACTTTGTGGATAGCTGGACTGTCTTCTTTTGATCACTTCGTGGTTCAGGGAGGGATGTAAAATATTCTATTTGGTATCACTAGCATTGATAACAGATAGGATTGCTATAACAAACTCTTATGAAAAATATTTCATTAGCTGGAAAAACAGATGCATTCTTTCATTATGGACCAATTTGATATCCAGGACGCCCATTGAAAATCTAATGTAGCCATGATAACATTGATTTATAAGTCATTTTAACTTCCCTCCCACTTTATTTACAATTAAATATGAAAAATATATTAAATAACAAAACAAAATATTGCATTGTCTCATAATACATAAATATTTGACATGCACATTGATAGTACATATTAGAAATATTTTTAAATCAATAGCTGAGAATTGAAACTAATGTTAAATTAAAAAAGCCACAGTTCTTCCGTAGTGATGTGTTTTTATGTCAACTTGGTTCTTAGTCTTTTGACTTTGTGACCAAAATTTAAATGCTTGTAAACTACCAGTATGAGAATTTGAGTATGTTAGTATTTCTTCTGGATGAATTGTTGATATCCATACTGTCCTTTCAAAATGGGGCAAAGTGTTTAATGGTCCCATTCATTAAATGCTAATTTCTTTTATTAGTGATTAAGACAAGACCACATATTTATTGGTGCCAAGGGATGCCAGCTGTTTAGTGCTTTGGGTGGTTTTTTTGTTATTTTATACTCCTATATTTTGCCATAAGGAGTCTAAATCACATGAGTGATTAGTACAGGTGTTGTTAATAAAGGTCTTGTTCTTTATGTATTATAGACAGAAGTAGTGTTGTTGAATAGCTAAGTTTGTTTATTTACTTTTGCTTTTTTTACTTTTGATAAATTTTAGCTAACTAAAACAAATTTTTGCGTAACTGTTCTTTCCTTCTGAAAAATACTTGTTTGGAATATTCGAGTAAAACTGAAAAGGAACCAAGAGTGAGATTTAAAAAAAAACCAAAACCCAAACAAAACCCCCCAAAACAGTAGTTTTACACTTAATAAAGTAGTTATGTAGTCACAGTACATCTGCATGCAAATATTTCAAATTGCCTCCAGCATGTGAGTGGGAATCTAAAATTTGGTATAGAGATCATAAAGCCATAGAGCGGTTTGTGTTGGAAGGGACCTTTGGAGATCATCTAGTCCAACCCCCCTGCCATGGGCAGAGATGTCTTTCAGTAGATGAGGTTGCTTAAAGCCCTGTCCAACCTGACTTTGAGCACTTCCGATGATGGGGCATCCACAAGCCTGTTTCAATTCCCCACCGCCCTTGTTGGAGAAAATGTTCAATCTAAATCTACCATTTTTCAGTTTAAAACTGTTGTCTGTTCTCCTGTCACTACAGGCCCTCCTCACTACAAGTCTCTGTCTTCCTGACAAGCCTTCTCTAGGTATTGAAAGGTCTCAATCAGGTCCCTTGGGAGCCTTCTCTCTCTAGGCTGAAAAACCAAAACTCTCTCAGCCTTTCTTCACCAGAGATGTGTTCCAGCCCTCTGATCATCTTCATGGCCCTACTATGGACCTGTGCTGACATGGCCATGTCTTTCTGGTGCTAGGGTCCCCAGAGCTGGATGCAGTACTTGAGTTAGGGTCTCATGAGAGCAGAGTAGAGAGGCAGAATCATATCCCATGACCTGCTGGCCATGTTTATTTTGAGGCAGCCCAGGATATAGTTAGCTTTCTGGTCTGCAAGCGCATGTGGTAAGCTCGTCCACCGGTATACCCTTCCCTATATGGCATAGTCCTTCTCTGCAGGGATCCTGTCAATCAACTCATCTCCGAGCCTGTATTGATACCAGGGCTTGCCCCAACCTAGGTGCAGGACCCTGCCCTTGGCCTTGTTGAACTTCATTAGGTTCGTATGGGCCCAGTCCTCAAGCCTGTCACTGTTTCTCTAGATGGCATCCCGTCCCTCTGGTGTAGAAACTGCACCACTCAGCTTGGTGTCATCTGTGAACTTGCTGAGGGTGCACTTCCTCAACCGCAGTATGTCATTTATGAAGGTATTAAAACAGTGTTGGTCACAGTATGGACCCTGGAGGGGCACCACTTGTTACTGGTTTTCATTTGGACATTGAGCCGTTAACTGTAACTCTCCAAACAGGGCTATTCAGCCAATTCCTTATCCATCTAACAGTCCATCCATAAAATCTGTATTTCTCCGATGAAGTGGCATGAATGTTGTGGGGGACTGTATCAAAGGCTTTACAGAAGTCTAGGTAGATAACGTCCTTAGCTCTTCACTTGTCCACTGATGCAGTCACTCCATTGTATAAGGCCATTAGTCATTCACAATTTGCCCTTGCTGAAGCCATGTTGTCTGTCTCAAATCATCTCCTCGTCATCCATATGCCTTGACATAACTTCCAGGAGGATCTGTTCCATGATTTTACTGGGCACCCTGGTGATGCTGGCTGGTCAGTAGTTCCCAGGGTCCTCCTTTTTATAAAAAAGGTCGTGATATTCCCTTTCTTCCAGTCACTGGGGACTTCATCTCACTGCCATGAGATAGGCATGAGTGACAAGGTATCTTTTATGGGAACAAGAGATTGGTGTTTCTCAATAAAGGAAGTTGTGTTTTATGTGAAGAGAAATAGGCTCTTGCTTGTATTTTTTCCAATGGCACTGAGGATGCTTCTAGAACACACTGAGATGTCTACGTTTACCATGTAGTTACAGATTCAGCCTGGAGGAGAATGACTGTAGCAGGTCTGGTTTTCTTGTCAAACTACATTTTGATTCAGGAGGAGGTATGCTGTTCTTAGAGAATGACTTCAGATAATCTTGTTCTTTGTTATTACTAAGTGTGCACTGTTTCAACTATTTCAGGTACTATTGATCTCATGACTTGGAAGATATGCAATATTCTCCTATTTGTCCGCAATTTCACAGGATTTGGAAAGTACTACAGAGTCATTTCAGGCAGAATTGACGTGATGGACCCAAATTCTACCTGATTAGTCATGGTAATTCAGAGTGAATATACCCAAATGTATGCATCTGGTTATATTAGCTGTAAAATAAAATTGCTTGTGCATTCCTGTATTCTAGAATGCATTGAAAATCACAAATGCATTATGATTATGTTAATCTAGAGCATTATATTTAAACAAAAACTAACTCTGAGGCCTATGCTGAAACTTTTAGATTATCCTCTGCTCTCAAGTGATTGGAGTCTTAAAATAACTCTCAGAATTGTAGCACTTCCAGAAAGCAGTTATGTGACTTAGAAAATTCATGTCCTATTCCTTTCTGTGTGTCTTCCATCCAAATTACTTCAATGACTATGGTTAGTTTTAATTGAAGGAGTTTAGATATTTGTAGCTTGAAATGAAAGCTCACAGATGAGTTATCCTATCCTTGATCTATGAAGGGATTAAAGCAAACCCTTACCTCTGGAACTGAACTCTTTGCTTTCTTATATCCTCCCCTCTTTGAAAACAATTCTTTCATAGAATCATAGAATCATAGAATGGTTTAGGTTGGAAAGGACCTTGAAGATCATCGAGTTCCAACCCCCCTGCCATAGGCAGGGACACCTCCCACTAGACCAGGTTGCCCAAGGCCACGTCCAGCCTGGCCTTGAACACCTCCAGGGATGGGGCCTCAACAACCTCTGGGCAACCTGTTCCAGTGCCTTACCACCCTCAAAGTGAAAAACTTCTTCCTAATGTTCAATCTAAACTTGCCCTCTTCCAGTTTAAAGCCATTCCCTCTCGTCCTATCACTACATGCCCTAGTAAAAAGTCCTACCCCAGCTCTCCTGTAGGCCCCCTTTAGGTACTGGAAGGCTGCAATAAGATCTCCCCGGAGCCTTCTCTTCTCCAGGCTGAACAGCCCCAACTCTTTCAGCCTCTCCTCATAGAAGAGGTGCTCCAGCCCTCGGATCATCCTCGTGGCCCTCCTCTGGACACGCTCCAGCAGGTCTATGTCCTTCTTATGTTGGGGACTCCAGAGCTGGATGCAGTACTCCAGGTGGGGTCTCACGAGAGTGGAGTAGAGGGGCAGAATCACCTCCCTCGCCCTGCTGGCCGCCCTTCTTTTGATGCAGCCCAGGATGCGGTTGGCCTTCTGGGCTGTGATCGCACATTGTTGGCTCATGTTGAGCTTCTCGTCTATCAGCACCCCCAGGTCCTTCTCAGTGCTGCTCTCCAGCCATTCCCTGCCCAGCCTGTATTTGTGCTTGGGATTGCCCCGACCCAGATGTAAGACCTTGCACTTGGCCTTGTTGAACTGCATGAGGTTGGCTTGGGCCCACCTCTCCAGCCTGTCCAGGTCCCTCTGGATGGCATCCCTCCCCTCCAGCGTGTCTACCTCGCCAAACAGCTTGGTATCATCGGTGAAGTGTGAAGTTTTCAATGTTGAGTACTTAGAAGAAAGCAATTGTCAGTGTAACGGCTGTACCAGTGAATGAAGGCATGCAAGTATCCTGACTGTGTGTTCACCAGAGAGCAAAGGAAGTAATTTACTTTTAGCTATCCAGTGAAGGTGGCATTGTGTGTGTTATAGATCCATTTCTATTTTATAACTTTTTTCTACTGCTTAACGCATGTTTATTTCTGTCCTGTCCTCCTGTAATGGTACTGATCTGACTTCTGTGATGTTAATTCATTGACTATGTCATGACAGGCCAGGAAATATCTTGTATTTCTTGTCTGTTGATGCCACAATGAGACAATTATTTATGGCAATGAAGAACGTGAAATAAAATTATTCAGTTAAGTGCATTGCTGTCTTTTTGTCACACTGATGGACTGATCTGAGAGTCCGTTTATGAAATCATGTGTAATGACAGCATCTTTTAGTATGTCATGTAGTATTTTGTCTTAGACCACTATTACTGCATCAACATTGTAACACGATAACACTATATTATTTTTATGGTGCCTGTTTGCTTTCAATGGAGTTCAGAGTAAGGATGCAATCTCTTGGGGGGAGGACTATGTGCATATATTTATCTACACACAATTTTTTATATTCTACATATATGTGTGAGTAAAGCAGTATACTGTCTTTTTCCATTTTTGATTCAAAGGTATATTTGTTGCCAAAACTACCAACAAGATAACAGGAAATTCTATAAATCGAAAATTATGGCTGGAAGATACTTAGAACTATTTTTCTGGTATCATAAAATTACATGTTGGTTGCATACCCCTTATACTGCAACACTAAGGAACTGGGGAGGAAGAGGGGAAAATACGCTTGTTTGCTCATGATGTCTATTTTGAAGCTGTCAATCTGGTTGGGTCACAGACAGCCTTCTTGCAGATCTTTACCTGGCAATTAGATGTAACAGTGCATACTGTATGTGAGTGACTTCGGTAAACTTGAAAATAACCTAATGTTATCTTTAAAACCTGGTGCGTATAAGGCACTAAGTTTTCTTGTGAGGTACTGATCAGTCTTCTAGTGACTTTTTAGGCTGTTGAAAGGCATAGCACCTCAAAGATAGGTTCGGTAAAGTCTAAGAGTGTTCTGTACTGTGCGACTCAGCAGGACCGGGTGGGTTGTAGAGAGAATACCTCTTATTTAGGAATATAATACGTGACTGGAAATCAAAGAAACACTGGCACAGCAGGATCAAGAGTCTGTACTGGCAGCATACAACAGTGTAGGTTTAAAAATCTTACGAGACATCAAGAAGCAAGTCTGTCACTTGCATGTAAGGTGTATATGTCAGCTTCATTGAAGGCTTGAGCTCTTTAGTCAGAAGTATACTAGATGTTAGGGGAGTCCAAAACAATCCATATTAACAATTTTCTTGCAGATGTTTTAATGCTTAAACCAGCTGTTTTATTTCATGCTTTTTTTTCCTCCATTCCATATTGTATTATGCATTTCCATATGAATTCTTCCAGCCTGACAGTCATGCGTATTTCACATTGTATTGAAATATTCACTTCATAATACAGAAAATTTTCAGTATCTGATTATTGTAGAGTTCTTACTAAAAATAACTGGTAAACCAATAGCTCCCTCTGTCCTCACAACTGTTTCATTTTCCCTTTTGGGAGTATCTGCTGATTAAAAAAAAATAAATAAAATGAGAGCTTGTGTCCTGTGCTTTTCTAGCAATTATTGGGGTGGGAGAGGTGGGGAAGAGGTTGGTTGGTTGGGTTTTGTTTGTTTTTTTTTCCTGTTCTGGGGGTGTTCTCTTCCAGATTTCAGAAGATGGTATCTTCCAAAATAGTAAATAATAATTTGTAATGCTATAAAAATTTAAGGTATGATATGAACACTACTAGTAGTTAACGAGGTTTGAAACAAATACAGTGAAACATCAAAAAGAGTACTGATTTCAAACTGTAGGTAACCGAGATGCTCGATGTATGAATTTACATTAAAGGAGGAGTTTTTTCTGTTTATCCTTTTCTCAACATGGTGCATTACAGACACATAAACAAGAATTAAACCTACAAACCTACCTGTAAATTTAATACCCACACAGTCCCGAATGTTCCTGTGAGCAAAAAAAAAAAAAAAGCCTATGCTTTTCGCACTCCTTGCACTGCTAATTTAAGTTTTTCGTATAGCAATTCAGTAGCATTACTTTAAAAGAATGACAGCTAATTCTCATTGATAAAGCAGTGTAAAAATACTCAAAGCATTCTATGTTTAGGTTATTTTAAGTTTCCATTAGACAAATGACTATGCAATACAGATACAGTTTTACATACTTCTGATATCGAATGTCCAGAGCAGTATTTATGCTTGGATTTCTCTTCCAAATTGAAAGTTGTTTTAATTTAAACAAGAATATTTGTCTTTTCCTCTTTATAAGCCAGGGAGATTCTTTGTTTTGTGACTTACACTAATATTTAATAAATTCACGACTTCACTTGCAAGCAAGTACTTCTGCTGTAGCTAGTGATGCTGTATAACCTTTGTCAGTGGCTCATCTTATGTTTGTCCCTGCTTCTGAGCTTGCTGCTGTTAAAAATGAGTACGAAAAATCCAGTTTGCTGTGCAAAGAACACGTTCAAGGCCTAAGGTACTCTTCATTTCTCTGTGTTTCAGTATGATGTTGAACTACTATTACTTTCACTGTAGGTTGAGAGAAAATCCCAATTTTCAGGGGATATGCAGTGTGCTTTTTCTTTCATAATTCTTTAGTTCTGGCGTGCAAATGATCACAGGGTGAGCATCTTTATCTGACATTAAGTGTGTTGTGAATAATCTTAATTTTAATGAGTAATTTTCACTAACTTTCAAATGACATCTGTATTTTGCCCTGTGTATGTAAGTTCTCAGCTGTTCAAGGTACACTCTTGCTGACCTCTTGAGTTGTTAATGTACACTTGAGTAGGCTGAATGTTCCTTGGGTATGCTGAAGATTGATACATCCCAGACCTTGACAGCTGCAGTGTGTTTCTGTGCCAACTTCAGGCAGTCTAAGCAGCCCTTTTTCGGAAGAAATTGTTTGGCTCCCAAGACCATTCAGGGAACAGCCTTACCAAGCCCATTAATTGTGCCAAGAGCTTAAAAAGGCTGTTCAAACTTATTTTCATCTTAAAACTGTAATAATTTCTGGCTAATACTCATTCTGTTATACAAAATGCTTAATTACTTATAGATTTAAATTAAACAGTTTTAGCTATTAGAATGTTTCACGTTAGAGAGAAGAAAGTCACATTTTATGATAATTTACCATTCATTGACTAATGTTTTACCAATGTTTTATTGTCATAACGACAAATTTTGTACGTTTCCATGTAAACTTTCTTTTTATATAATAAATTTCACAGATTTTTAACTGCAAATTATGTTGTTGTTTTTTTTTTTTTAATCATAACATGTATTTGAAGATGCATTTGTATCCGTATTCTTTTGACAGAAGTCCACTTAGGCATGACACTGCTTTGTTTTGTCTGCATTTACAGAAATACGAATATGTAGTGAAAGGCATTTGTAGATTTAGATTAGAATATCTGTTGATATAATTACAGCATTGCTTTATATTTCTGTGTGTGCTTATTCACAGGTTGCAGTAGTAACTTTAAATACCAGTTCCTGCCATCATCAAAAAGAAACAGCATTTATTGAAATGGTGTTGTTTCGCAGTCCTGGAAATTCCAGTGATTTTTCACTTTTTTTTCAGACAACTTGGGAAGATTTTTGTTTGTTTGTGTTTTTCTTTTTTGTTTCTTTTTTTTTGTTGTTGTTTGTTTTGTTGTTGAAATGGGCACTACCTAGCCTGTTCTGTTTAGCTGTTTCTTTGAGATTTATTTAGTGTACGCTGTTCACATTTCTTACCACAAGCAAGCTTTTTTATTTTTAAGTTAGGATGGCTTTTCATTCCTGTTTCATCTACTGTTCTTTCAGCACAGACAGAAATGTTGCAGAACTTAGTTGTGTAAGGAGTGGCAATTTCACTGACATGAGTACAACTTGGAGTTGATTTTACTCTTCCTTGGACAACTTTGAAAGTAGTCTGTGGAATAGTTATAGGTGCTTTGAGGTTAATCTGAACTGCTTATTTAATTAAAAAAGATCATTTGTACCTGAGTGTCTGTGTTCTCATTAGGAAGACAGTGTTCGTTGAAACTTGATATTTTATATATTATCAAAAGGTCAATTTCTGGAAGGCTTGGCAAAGTTTAAGTAGAAACTAGATTGCCAGAGACTCAATACATGTGGCATACTCCAGCAAAAATCACAGAAGGAATGTGAACATTTCCCTCTTGTTATATTGTACATATATATATATTTTGTACATATTTGTTCATTAGGATCAATTCAGTATGTGTTATTGTAGGTTTCCATTGCTGTTGTTTTTTGTAATGGAGGAATGCTATGCTTAGAAGTATGTGTCTGAAAGTTGTGTGCTATTCTGTCATCTTGTCATGCCTAGTGCTGTTCCCAAGCTGGGATCTGGGGCGTGTAGGAACCTGCAGGGTAGGACAACAGGCAGCTGCTGCTGCTTGTAGTGAGTCTTGTGATATTTGATAGTGCTTCTTGGAGTCATGCAGAAGCCCATGTGTCTCAGCTCATCTTATAAATAAATAAATAAGCAGAAAACCCAACAGCTACTTCTGTGGTCTTGTATACTGGACAGTAAAGGGAAAAGCTAAGGAAGTGTGATGGTAAGCAAATCCCAATCTTTAAATAGGCAAACAAAACTGAACTTAACAAAGCTTGTGAGTTTATAAATTGGGATCAGAAACTTTGTTTGACTCAAGATTTTTGAGCATTTGCACGTGGAATACTGTTGGCACTTTGTTATATTTGGACTTTTCTGTGCTGTAATGACCTTAGACTAATTTGTAAGTGTTTTTAAGTAGTTAAGTGTAAGAATATAGAGTGAATTGTGTATTAAAGATATAAAAAAATATTCAAGCACTATTATCAGTTCAGTTCTGCTCTTCATGTTGCTGATTAACTGAGAGATTTGAATTGAAATTATTTTAAAATTAGTTAGACATAGTTTGTTGGATATAGTGGTTTATTCCCCGTTATGGTTCAAAGATTTCTTTATACTCATAGTGGTGTCATTTAGAGTGTAAGAACTACTGACTTACTGTCCTTCTAAATAATTGAAAAGAAATCACATTTCCATTGCTATTATTTAGTGAGTTTTTGTTTGGCTTTGTGTTTTTTCTTTGTTGGGCTCCCAGCATAAATAAAAGATATTTTTAGATGTTAAAAATACTCAGAATCTGTGTTCTGTATAGATCCTAATGCTTTTTGGAAGCCTACAGTAATTTTTTTCAAACCTGAAAAACAGTTTTATTTTTCATTCTGTTTCTGCCTGAGAAGAAGCAGTAGGTCATGCCTGGTTCACAATGTGCATACATTGTGACTTTTCAGGTGACATGGTAAGGCATTTTCAGGAGATGGCTTTTTCGAGGACACATGAAAAAAGTGCACACATTTGTATAAGTCTTTCAGACTAGATACGTAGAAATCCAGGATATTAAGTGGCGTAAGGTGATAGCATGCAATGAGAGGTTGTGCTTTTTTTTTTTTCCTTCAAAAACGGGAGTGGGCAATAATGTCGATTTCTGCTGCCTTATGTCACATTACATGCTCTTTTATTGTTTATTGTAGGTATTTGTCTTACAGAATCATAGAATGGTTTATGTTGGAAGGGACCTTAAATATCATCTAGTTCCAACCCCCCTGCCATGGGCAGGGACACCTCCCACTAGAACAGGTTGCTCAAAGCCCC
Organism: Anarhynchus alexandrinus; assembly: GCA_008711295.1. Taxonomy (NCBI): domain Eukaryota; kingdom Metazoa; phylum Chordata; class Aves; order Charadriiformes; family Charadriidae; genus Anarhynchus; species Anarhynchus alexandrinus. The sequence continues at coordinate 693,303 of VUYV01000193.1, read as the reverse complement.
ATCTAGCCTGGCCTTGAACATGTCCAGGGATGGGGCATCCACAGCTTCCCTGAGCAACCTGTTCCAGTGCCTCACCACCCTCACAGTGAAAAATTTCTTCCTAATATCTATTCTAAATCTCCCCTCTTCCAGTTTGAAGCCATTACCCCTTGTCCTGTCATTACATGCCCTTCTAAGAAGTCCCTCTCCAGCTCTCCTGTAGACTTCCTTTAGGTACTGGAAGGCTGCAGTAAGGTCTCCCCAGAGACCTTCTCCAGGCTGAACAACCCCAACTCTCTCAGCCTGTCTTCATAGGAGAGGTGCCCAGCCCTCTGATCATCTTTGTGGCCCTCCTCTGGACCCGCTCCAACAGGTCCATGTCCTTTGTATGTTGAGGGCTCCAGAGCTGGATGCAGTATTCCAGGTAGGGTCTCAGGAGAGCAGAGTAGTGGGGCAGAATCACCTCCCTCGACCTGCTGGCCACGTGGTGCATTGCCAGCTCATGTTGAACTCCTCATCAATCAGCATCCCCAGGTCCTCCTCCTCAGGGGTGCTCTCAATCCATTCTCCACCCAGCCTGTATTTGTACTTGGGTTTGCCCTGAACCAGATGTAGGACCTTACACTTGGCCTTGTTGAACTTCATGAGGTTGGCGTGGGCCCACCTCTCCAGCCTGTCCAGGTCCCTCTGGATGGCATCCCTCTGCTCCAGCGTGTCTACCTCGCCACACAGCTTGGTGTCATTGGCAAACTTGCTGAGGGTGCACTCGATCCCACTGTCCACATCACCAACAAAGATGTTGAACAGCACTGATCGTAGTACTGACTCCTGAGGAACACCGCTTGTCACTGGTCGCCACTTGGACATCAAGCCATTGACCACAACTCATTGAGTGTGACCGTCCAGCCAGTTCTTTATCCACCAAGTTGTCCATATGTCAAATCCATGTCACTCCGATTTAGAGACCAGGATATCACGCGGGACAGTGTTAAATGCTTTGCACAAGTCCAGGTAGATGACATCAGTTGCTCTTCCCTTGTCCACTACCACTGTAACCCCCTCTTAGAAGGTCACCAAATTTGTCAGGCATGACTTGCCTTTGGTGAAGCCATGTTGGCCACTACCAATCACCTCCTCTTTTTCCGTGTGACTTAGCAGAGTTTGGAGAAGGATCTGCTCCATGATCTTGCTGGTCACAGAGGTGAGACTGACTGGCCTATAGTTCCCTGGGCCTTCCTTTTTTCCCCTTTTTGAAAATAGGGGTTATGTTTCCCCATTTCCATTTGGCAGGAACCTCACCAGACTGCCATCACTTCTCAAAAATGTTGGATAGTGGCTTAGCAACTTCGTCTGCCAGTTTCCTCAGGACCTGTGGATGTATCTCATCAGGTCCCATGGACTTGCGCACCTTCAGGTCACTCAGGTGGTCTCGTACTTGATCTTCAGCTACGGTGGGCAGTGCTTCATTTTCCCAGTCCTCACCTTTGCCTTCTGCATTATGGGTAGTGTGGCTGCAGTCTTTACCAGTGAAGACTGAGGCAAAAAAGTCATTGAATACCTCGGCTTTGTCTCTATTCCGGATGACCAGGTCTCCTGTTTCCTTCCGGAGAGGGTCCACATCTTCCTTAGTCTTTCTTTTCTCGCTGACATACTTATAGAATTCAGAATTCTGTATGGTTAAAACTTTGTTTATTCAAGAGAACTGTTGGCTGTGTTTTTTTATTCATGGGACAGTGAGTAACTTGCAGGGAATTCTCACTAGAATGGAGGTTTTTTTGTAATTGTTTTTTGAACTTGCACAGTATAACTTCTTTGTCTCTAAAAGATGTAGCATACATTTAATGTATTTTTGTCTTTTTTTCCTGTTTTTAAGGCTGATAAAGAATTTGTGTGGTGTCTGTGGAAACGTCTCCAAGTGTCCAGTCCAGATCTTACTCAAGCTGTCAGCTTGGTTGTGGAAAGGTGAGTTTAAAGATTTAACATGATACAAAACCCAAAAACACCCACCCACCCCACCCCCTGCTGCTGATACCATATTATCTTTTTAATTGAGGAATATGTAGGATTTTAAAAGTGTGTTACAAAATTTCCGTTGTTAAATTTTGTCAAGAGTATCTAGAACATGTTGCAAGTTTCCTTTTTTGGTATAAGTTGAAGTATACCTCAAAATCTGTTTTCACTGAGGTTGCTGTGCTGCAGTTGAATTCAATTTTTAAATTATAAATATACTGCATATTCTGTTTTTCTATTGAAAGAGCAAGAGGAGGTAAATGATGTTTTCCGGTGTCATAAGTGGTTGGATAACAGTTACATATATAAATGATGTTTACCTGCATTCTTAAAGGAACAAAAGGCTGAGACATGGTAACAGAAGAGCTGACTATGCAGTTTAATTATTACTCCTCTGAGAATATTAATGTTGACAATTTCCTCAAGGTACTTATGTATTAATCAACTGATTACTATAAATATTAGTCAATCATCACAGTATGTGATTGATTGTTTTAGAATGCTAATATTTACAAATTCAGAAGTCTTGTAGGCCAAAGATAAGGAGAATGTGAGTAAGTTGGTAATGTGACTGTCAGAATTCAAACACTTGATTCTTTTATGATCAAAAGATTTGTCTGTTCTGTCTCTCAGGGTGCCATGAGCTCCCCCTTTTAAAATGAAAAAGTGGATTTTTTAAAAAGAAAAAATGGATTTTAATTTGTTTAAATGGCTTGCCAGCGTTACTTGGGAAGCTGGTCATAGACCCAGGAGGGGGTCCTAGCTCCTCTGGGTTCCCATTCAGTGCTTTGATCTTGAAAGGCATGTTTTATTTGTTCACATCTTTCCTTTCTGGACTTGATCAGTAAATGTTCTTCCACTTCTGAAAATATAGCATTAAGTTCTTTAACTATAGTGTTGTAACATCTTCTGCATTGCATAAAGCAGTGAAAATTTTGTCCAAAAATATGGTGTGATCATGTAACTAAAGCTAATATTCTAAAGCATTCATATCCAGGGGAAGAAATCGAAGGTGTAAGCACATGCAGCTTGTTTTAAGACAGCTGTTACCTGAGAGTTCACATGTGGTCACCAATGATGATGTCAAATAACTTCTGGCTCTGTACTGGGACACTTGCCTGCAGAGAGTAGTAGCTTGGCTTTTAGGACAGTGTACTGCTTTCACATTGCTTGCATGTTTTGGTTTGGGGAGTAATTTTGATATATGAGGAAGACTTAGGTACAGATTTCCAGCATCCCTCATTTATGTTGAAATGTAGATTCTTACTGACTTGTTTCATGGTAAAATTTGGTTGTGTTTTCATGAGGACAGTGGTGGTAGTATCGATCTTCCTTCTTCAAACATAAAAAAAATGCAAGAACTGCTTAAAATATATAAATATACTATTTAATACGTGTAAACATATACTACATGTATATAAGCATAAGTATATTAAAAACATAAAAAAATTTTTTTTGCTTTAATCACATTTTACAGATAGCTGAACAATATAGAAATTCTTAGCTCTTTCACATGAAGCCTAATAAGGTACAGACAGAGGCAGTCAGGCTTATTCACATTTTTGATTTGTGTTGCATATAAAAAATAATCAGGATATTAGGACAAATTGAAGGATAGAGATGTTAATAATCACGCATTTCAATAATGGTGAATTATTTGGAGTTCTTGAATTGTACGTCTGTATAAGATACAGTCTGTTGTCTTTTTTTATCCTTCTTCAAATGTAGGAATATTTTTATGCTTGGTAGTTATCCCTTGCTTTAAACTATTTTATACTTTGTTTAGAACAGAAATTGATGATTTTGTGTGCATTATCCTGATTGATACAATTGACATGGGGCTCTTAGATACCACCTTGAAGCCCACAAGCATGATAATGAGCTGATTTTTTTTTTTTTTACAATGGTAGGAGATGTTTGTGAAACCCTTTCAATGTAGTGTTCAGCCTATCAGAAGACTTGCTACAGAAATCTGGTGTATAAACATAGTCTATTATATAAGAAGGTAAAGATATATTCTGTGTATGGTATGTGCTTTGCACTTTGTGTAGAGGCTGGTGGTTGGTACTCTTATGTGAAAGCGTGACAACATACTTCTGTTAAGATGCTTGTCTAGTTTTTTATGTGCTCTCTTCTTTCAGAAGAACACTAATAATTTAGAGCACTTCTCTTGAACTCAAGGCTATACATCTATATCATATCTTTCCCGTGCTTCTCAGAGTTACGGAATTAAGAAAGAAGAAATTGCTTCCACAGCATCTTTTTAGGTGTTACCATTACCCCAGAGAGTCCTGGAACAGGTTTGGATAAAACCCATTCAGTGTATAGGAGTTTTATTAATCACAACTTTGAACTTTGGGGTTGCTTTGATATGACAGATGGAGCAATAGTGTGTATTTTTCTCTTTAATTGATGCAGCTTCATCTCTTTTGCCTGAGAATGGTCTAATTGCTGCTTGGGAAATAATTTCTAGCCCAGCTTTACCTGTGAATCTTCTGCGGAACCAAACTACCGCCCCATATATTCTCTCCCAACGTTTCCAGCTACAGCTTTCCGTAATCTTTTCCGAAATAGCTTGTGTTTCATGACTGTACCTCTTCAAACTATCATCCTTTCAGAAAAGTTTTTGTCTTATTCCCTACCTTCTAGCAGTAAATATTATTATTTTTTTTAAATATTCCTACAGTGTCAGTTTATTTCAGTTCCAATAGGTTGATTAGATTTCCAGGGAATCTGCTACGTAGCACTGCTACTGTCCAGAAAATTACAGGACAAGTGATTTTCTGGCTTTGTTAATCTAGGAAAAGTGTGTGGTTGTAAAGGGTGAAGAGATGGGATTACCAAGTAACAGTTAGAAGCAACATGCTTCCTGAAGCATGTCACTTGGCAGATCTGTGCCACTCACAGCCTATTTTTCTATACTTTACATGGTTGTGTGAGACAATAGCTAGAAATTGAAAATTTACACTGAAATCTGATAAAAAACACCTTGAGTCTTCTTAGACTTTTTCCCCTTCTTATCTATATTAGGAACAACATTGACCCAGTTGTGTTGAAGTTGATAGTGTTTTCCATCTTGCCCTGGCTTACTAGGAGATTTTGAGATAGATAGAGACAGAATGAAATGGATTTAAACCTTTTGTTGTTTCTGCTTGTGACATTGATACCACCAATGTTTGCATGGCTTCATTTTTCAGTGTGTTCTTTCGACCAAAATTCCACAACCAAGAAACTTTCAGCGCCCACCAAGTCTTTATTACAGACTGCCCGAGACCAGAAACCAGCTACCTAATGGAAGCAGGCAGAATCTAAGAAAGTGTAGTTGTGTGTATCCTAGATCATATATAGAATGAACCAAACAATATAGTCTGGTAGATTTCAGTCTTTAAATTGAGGAAAGCAGCAGCCGGACTTTCTTCAGGAGCTTACAGTGACAGGAATAAAAAGATGCAGGTGTGAAAGGACAAAATGTTCATTTACAACCTTGTACACCATGAATCTGTGATGAAGAAAAAAAAGAAATATTAGGAAAGATTGAGTGGGCAGTACTAGCCATACAGTTAGATAAATTATATTTGTAGCATTAATTTATATTTGTAGCATTTGACAATTCCTTATAGTATCTTTTTCTCAAATAAACCAGGAAAATGTAAAAGGCATTCTGTGGGGGACATAGTGGGGGAGTTAATAGTAGGTTTCCATTATTTGTCTGCTATTTTGAAGTGCTTTCATGGTCCCAAAATAGAAGTTTGCCTGCCCTAAAATTGTAAAAATGTAGCTGGTACCTTTTTATGGCTGTGCTGTTGATTCCTGTAATACACCAATGATATTTTACTTTTCAGCAGTCTTTGCAGTTCTTGCTGGATAACTGTAACTATATTCCCATTTTAATATTCAGATATAAACAAAAAATTATCTTTACTGTGCAAATGAGAAATGCCTTTGGGACATGTAAAAGCCTCCAGGTATTTTCAAACAAGCCATTGTAAAAGTACTACTCATGTTAGTATACTTTCCAGCTACTTTAAATACTATTGATCTCAGTATTATGTAAAGAGCATGCTATTTCTAGTTCACTGCCTTTTGAAACATTCTTTTTTTTTGATGATGATGAGTTAAAAAAAAAAAGAAGTGCTAGAAAGTATCTTTTACAGGTGAATGCATGTGCAAACTCAAATAGAGTTGGGGTTCAGATGAGAGTGTCAAAGGTTTTGAAATATTTTTGTAAACTTTGAAAGCTCTCCTTTAAGACTTTTCTCATATAATACATGAAATCCTGACAGGTCAACTGACTCTAATTTTCCTCTAGGGCTTCTAGCTGACTCCTTTCCTTTCTTCTGGAAGGGAGATATAGCAGGATCCACTAATGATTAAACTGTGACAGTGATACAAAACTTGGTAGGTGTAAATGGGGATTGTGTTATGTTAGATGATACCCTTGCAAATAGTTACATTTGGCAAGCTTGCCTTACATAATGTTTTTCCACACCTAAATTCCAAGAGTTCCATTTCTTGCTTATCTTGTTTGTATCTTAACAAAGAGCAAGAATGGATTTATCATTTCAGGCCACTCAAAGAAATAGTGGCAACCTGAATGTCAGTGCCAATGATTAAGAGAGAGTTTTGTTGTTATTCTTCCTGGGGAGTTACATCTGTCTAAAGGTGTACAAATGAACAAAAACATGGCTGAAGAGCAAGTGACCAGAAATAACCACAGAATTTTTGGAAAAGTAATCACAGGAACTTGCGATGTGGTTTGCTCCATCCTGTGAATAGTAAATTGTGCAAGGAACATTAAACAGGTTGACATAGATTCCTCACTGACTGATGATATGCGTATATACTAAAAATGACAAGTACTTCTTATGTAAAAGGATAAGTGAATGTGCTGTATGAATGAGCAATATAGATTGCTGATGTTAATTGAAAAATAATTAAAAAACCTCTATCTTGCATCTTTTGAAGGGATGATAAATAGCTTGCAAAAGTTTTCTTAAACCACTTACCATTTTACTCTTGTGCAAATTAACAGGAAACAGAATGACAGAAAAACAAGGAAGTAAACAAGATCTAACGCATTTTTAAAGGCCATTATCATTTTGTCACTCTGAGTTTAAAATAGAGTGGACTCCCTAGTTATTATCAATCAATAAAGTGGACAGAATAATAGAGCATAAGAGTACAACCTTTCTATGTAAGGTCAAATAATTGTGATTTTCTACAGTTGATGAAAGTTTAATATCCTGTTTCATTAAAAATTCTCAGAACATTGAACATAAGTCAACATTCCATGGAGAAGAAGGTATTATGCAGCTTGCATGTGTGCATATCTGCATATCGGAGCACAAAATATTGACATGATAATTGCAGTCAAGCCTGATTGAACAGTGGCCTCTGGGAATTCAGCTGGTGTTGTACCAACTGGATGGCTGCTCAGGACACAGTTTGAAATGCGAGGTGCAAGTTAGCACTTTATTCAGCACAGGCAGGCATCATTTAAAAATCCTTGGGGGAAACCCTGGTGATGTGCAGATGTTAAAGCAGTCTGTTCTGAAGTGCTGATATTTTGAACACTGTAAGAGACTTGCGTATTTTAGATGAAAAATGTTTGCAAAATTATTAGGGAAAATTGTCACTATTTTCTTTACTACTCTAGTGTAAAAATATGTTTTGTATTTTATGTACATTGCTTAAAATAAGAGGTCTTAATAAATCATTTAATGAATTAAATCAATCAAGTTAAAGATGCAGGAAAAATTACATTTCTGTATGATGCTTTTCCATTTTGATACATATCATGGAAGATAGAATTGTCTATTAATAATTTACTAAGGAAATAATTTCATTTTACAATTGTTCTTTAATTAGCTCTTATATAGTTTTTGTAAAGAAACAAAAATAGGCATATGCAATTTTGCTATAGAAAATAACTGCTGCCTTAGAAAAGGGCAAAATGTGTGGTATTGGTTTAAATTCTTTTTTGCTCCATGCTGTCTGCACCTTTTAAAAGTACTATTTGTAAGTATTAAAGGAAAAAAATATTCTAATGTGCATCAATTATAATTCATTGTGAAGTAAAAGGACCTTCTAGAATCTGAGGTGAAAATAAACTCTTTATTAAATGAAAACAAGTTAGTTCTTTTTTTTTATATATTTTCTTAATAGGTACATGGAGACACGGTAAGGTTTCTGGTTGGAAGATTAAGGCATAGGCTCTGTTTCTCTGAAGCACTGACTGTGCAACCGCAGGGATGTGGCTGTACACAGTAAATTACAATATTGGTGCCATATTTACTGTAACATTGACCGTCTGTGCTCTACAACCCCACTTTGCACGTGGGCGATTCATTATCTATTTCATACCAACATTGAATGTATGCACTTGTGTAAGTCTGTCTGTAAAATAGTTGGAAGTTGGAAGATCAGCACAGATTATAATCAAATTAAATCCTGTGTCACACAAGCTGATATTTTGTAGCCTTTCCAGTTCTGCAGCCCTTTAGATTAAAAGAAATATCTTTCAAAAGCAACAATATTTCTAGAAGCAATTTATTTTTAGTTATATAGGTAGACTGTTGAAATATAGCCTTTGTTCTTTTACCTCACAGCCCAAACTTTGCAGTGTAACCTTAACTTTCTTAGCTATCTAAGGCCAAATTTATAGATGCATTTTTTTTAAATCCTCATGTTTGTAAAACTGAAAGAACATATTCCGTGAAACGTGTAAACGGCAAATTCAATTTATTAGTTGAAATTATTTTCATTTAATTGATGTAAAAATGACATAATTATATACAACTCTGAATTACATTTTCTTGACAAATGATTAATTGCTTGACTGATTAAGACCTGTGTTAGGATACAAGATGCTTCTTTTCCCTGGCTGTTTTTGCTGAAGATTTTAGGTAGCATGGTGTTTTATAAACTTCAACAAACTTCTTTTTTTTAAAAACTTAAGATTTTTGTAGTGCATATTCTGTTTTCGTGCCTCATTCATAGTTAAATGTTTCCTCATAGTCTAATGTTTCATTTTTGACAAACCATTAAAAATGTGCCAAACCTCAAAAATATTACCTGTCCTGTTGTGTAGAGTATAGCATAACACACGAAAAAAATCATAACACAGGAAAAGTGTTAAGCTGCTTTCTCAGTTTCTTCATTTTTGTGGGAAGCTAAATCTCGATAATCTTTGCAGCTAAATACGTCTGTGTTAAACATTTAAAGTAGGTAGTACTCATGGGAAAAACTGATTGGAGCTTAAAACTTGTACAAATTGACAGCCTCTCTTCACTCCATTTTTCATCCTAAAGAAGTCTGCAAATATTCTTAGCTCACATCATTATTGCTCATCAGTGGTTCTAATTAGCTAAACAGGAGTTTGTCTCAGTCATTGATCATCATCAGCTTCTTGACAGTGCCTGAATTTTTTTTCCCCCATATTCCAGTGGACTTTTAAAAATATATTGTAAATACATAACAGCTCAATTAATAAAGTCAGCTGAAGACTTTTCTTAATATTTGTTACCCTTCAAAAAAAGAGGTGATTGCTGCAATTCTTACCAAGTCTTATTTCAAGATGCAAGAGCAGATCCAAATATGATATCTAAGTTCCAGTCAGTCATACTACTTTGAGTGTCTGTGGGGAACTGTCCTGTAATGAGGATTGGAAGCTGTCCTATGCCACCAGGAGAAGCTGCTGATGAAGTACCATATGAGGTTTCAATTTATGCTTTAGGCTTCTGACATCATCTATTGTGTGATTAAATTTTGATAATTAGGGTTTTTTTCTTTAGCTATGGGTGGTAACTGGTGAAACAATTTTTGGGGGCATTAGTACAACCTGTGCTATCCAGACAGTCTGAAAGAAAACCTCAGAAAGCCAAAAAAACTTGTATTTACTTTAGACTTTTCCCACTCATTAAGATGAGCAGCCTGCTCTAGTGGAAGGTGTCCCTGCCCATGGCAGGGGGGTTGGAACTCGATGATCTTTAAGGTCCCTTCCAACCTAAACCATTCGGTGATTCTATGATGATAGATCTGTATTTATTATCTTTGTTCCTTGACAGCTTTGTTCAAAGGACTGATTGACCGAGCATCAGATAAACAGGGAAAATACTGCATTTAACTAGAAATGCACTTTGAACCATTGGCTAGTGTGTCCCTGTGTTACAGGCACATTTTTTGCTTTAACAGGGGTCTGCTTTTTCTCTCTGTTCCCAGACTTTATTCCTCAAACCTCTTTCATGCTGCCTGGTCCTTTATAAAGTCACAGGGCTCCATAAATTCTTGACTACCAATAATAAACCAAAATGAGATGTGCACATTGTTTTTCAGTTTTCCAGAGCAGTTTGTTCTTTTGCTTGATTCTTGGCTGGTTTATTTACTTTCTTCCCATTCTGTCTTTAAAAACAAAACCAAAAAACAAAACAAAACCTCACAACTGTAGAGTTCTTTTGAGCAATACTTTGGGAAGTCTACCTGACCCATCAGGTTTTCAGATCAATTAATCCATTAGAAAACAAGATTAATAAATTTTTAAGTGATGATTGCATAGCTGAGTTAAGAGGCTAGTTACATATCTAGATTTATGTTTAATTGGGCCTCGTTTTTAAAAAAGGCTGACTTTGTGAAAGGAGATGGTGGTTAGAGGAATTGGGAAGACAATGGCATATTATGGATGTTAGATATAGAATCATAGAATGGTTTATGTTGGAAGGGACCTTAAAGATCACCTAGTTCCAATCCCCCCTGCCATGGGCAGGGACACCTCCCACTAGAACAGGTTGCTCAAAGCCCCATCCAGCCTGGCCTTGAACACCTCTAGGGATGGGGCCTCCACAACTTCTCTGGGCAACGTGTTCCAGTGTCTCACCACCCTCACAATGAAAAATTTCTTATATCTATTCTGAATCTCCCCTCTTCCAGTTTGAAGCCATTCCCCCTCATCCTACCACTACATGCCTTTGTAAAAAGTCCCTCTCCAGCTTTCTTGTAGGCCCCCTTTAGGTACTGGAAAGCTGCTATAAGGTCTTCCTGGAGCCTTCTCTTCTCCAGGCTGAACAACCCCAGCTCTCTCAGCCTGTCTTCATAGGCGAGGTGCTCCAGCCCTCTGATCATCTTTGTGGCCCTCCTCTGGACCCGCTCCAACAGGTCCATGTTCTTCGTATGTTGAGGGCTCCAGAACTGGATGCAGTATTCCAGCTGGGGTCTCACGAGAGTGGAGGGCGAGAATCACTTCCCTTGACCTGCTGGCACACTTGTCTTCATGCAGCCCAGGATGCGGTTGGCCTTCTGGGCTGTGAGTACACATTGCCGTCTCATGTTGAGCTTCTCATCCACCAACACCCCCAAGTCCTCCTCAGGGCTGCTCTCAATCCATTCTCCACCCAGCCTGTGTTTGTGCTTGGGATTGCCCCGACCCAGGTGCAGGACCTTGCAGTTGGCCTTGTTGGACTTCATGAGGTTGACACAGGCCCACCTCTCCAGCCTGTCCAGGCCCCTCTGGATAGCATCCCTTCCCTCCAGTCTGTCAACTGTGCCATGCAGCTTGGAGTAATCAGCAAATTTGATGATGGTGCACTCAATCCCACTGTCTGTGTCACTGACAAAGATGTGAACAGCACCGGTCCCAGTACTGACCCCTCAGGAATGCTGTATAGAATGAGTGCTTAAAGCAATGGTTTAATTTATGTAGAAACATAAAATATAAATAGCTGAATTTAAATGGAGAGGGAAATACATCACTGTGGGAAGAAAGAATGGATAGGTCAGGTAAGGCAGTGGTTAAGGTCCAGATACTTTTGAGGGCCAGAGGCAATGCTGTTCAGTGGTTCATGGGGTTATGTGTGTGTGTATTTTATTGTATGATTCTGTCTGTGTCTACGCATGACTATTCTAAGTACTTTGTAGTAAAGACCTGCTTTGCTTTTTGTCCTCTGATGCTCTTAAAATTTTGGATCAAGGAATTATGCATGTGTCTAATTTTAAATTAGTTTTCTAGCTGTAATTAAGACCTGAGGAAACTTGGAGTGCCATAATGCTTACAGTTTAGATATAGATCAATATAGGTCCGTCACTTCCTTAGGCAGATTATAGTGGAACGTGCTTATGGGGGAGAGATATCTTCTTCCCAAATTGTTTGGGTTTTGTGTGCTGCAAGTATTATCTTTGAAACAGGGTAATTGTTGATAGCCATTAAGAAACCCACAGCAAAGTACGTAGTTATGAAGGAACATTGGTATTTTTACACTGGAGCAGTTTTGGTTCATTTAAGTTGTGGAATAAAGTATAGTACCTATCATGACTAGTATGCCTGTTTCAGGAACATGCACAAACTTCTGTGGTAAGTGTTTTAAAAATAATCTACTCACAAACATTTTTCCTTACTAACTCCTAATTTTTAAAGTTGTCCAATATGTTTTAGTACAAAGTTTTATAAGCTTGTCAGAAAGTCTTTTACCATTTCTTAAAATCTGACTGAGAATGTGATTTCTGTAAATTAGTTATGCATTATAAACAGGGTGGCTCAGTTTCATTAACTGTCTTGTGTTATGAAACCTGTTTGTTGTTTTCTCTCTCGTGCTCCCTTTTTTGTCTGTAGGTTTTTTTCCAAAGGACATCACAGCGTAACCTTTGGAATACATCAGATGATAACTTCATATTTGCATGGATCTCCGTAATTGCAGTCTCTACTCAGTTCATTTTTAGTAGGTGTTAAGAGTGAAACTAAGAAAAACTGGCTGTACTATGTATTTCACTGCTTATGCCTTCCTAGCAACCTATCATGACAATTCCTTGATGCTTCTGATTGCAGGTGATCAGATGCTTTGAGGTCAGGATCTGATGTGCATTTTTCTGTTAAGTTTCTGTCTCAGTTAAAATGTTAAATACCTTTCAGACATTAAATGTCTTTTGGAATACTCGTTGAATATTCATGGTTTCATTTTTCTCTGCTCGTTACAGCTCCTGAATTATTTTCTTCATGGAAGTAGATTTTTTTAATGCCATACAACTGCTTAAGATTCCATATATTTTTGTTTCTCCTAGCTAAATGTAATTTAAATACATATCTTTTCAGCTAGGTTTTTCTTAGTTTTCTTCCAGTGGTACAACAGATCAGTGCTGCTGTATTTGCAGTAGGAGAGTGCTACTTACAGTTATGATGCCTTGAGACCTCAGTTTCCAAAAGCCTTGCTTCAAATTCCATGCCATTTTTATTTAATTCTTTATTTACTCATGATCAGACTAGATATTTTAGCAGTCATAGAAATGTATTTAAGAAAACCATGATATTGGATGGCCTGTGGGGACAATGTGGTTTAGCCTTTAAAATCACCAATAACAGCAGAATATGCAGTAATAGATAATAGTGGAGAAAAACAATTGTCCATATATCTGCTGCCCTTATTGGTCTCTGTCACAAAACGCTTCAGCAGATTAAGCCTTTTATGCGCAGCTGGATATTCTTATCCACTTCTGATCCAATTTACAGACTCATGGGTACCACTTTTCCATTCCCTTCCACCTCGGAACATTCCCATTTTGGTAGAGCAAAACTTGTGCAAGTAGGATTCTCTGGCTTCTAGAAGTAGCTTATATCCAGTCAATGTGGAAGTTTACTGTATTGTGAGAGCAGGGATAATCTGAATGAGTTTCTGCTTCTCTGTCACCTGTGGTGCTGGGGGTGCCTAAAGTATTTGGCCATTTTTAGGCAATATACACCTTTTATCGCAGATGTATATGATAGGAACTCTGTCTTGTGCTGAGCAATCTCTGTGTATCCTTACTCTCACAACATTTGTTTTCTTTCTGCCTAAAACAGAAGCCAGTAAGGGCATCAACATTTAAAACTCAGTCAAGAAACAGGATAGCAATGAGATGAGGTGTTTTTTTAAACAAAGCATTAGTGACTCATCAGCTGGTTTACTACAAAGTGTTGCAGAGATGATTATAGCTCTGTACTTACTAACCACATAGAGAGGCTCTGCTTGTCCCTGTTGACCAAGCTTCTGAGCTGTCTTGTTTTTTACCACCGGTAGAAGTTACAGGTTCTGTCCCTGTGAAAGATCGTAGAGTAGTTATCTGTGATGTTCAAAACTGTTGTTTCAGACATAGGAATGCCATGTAGCTGACACCGGGACTTCACAAACCCGAGCAGCTTAGTGGGTCTACATTGTCAAGAAGCGAAAAGAGTGTTTTGCTCAGTCTGTGGACAAGTACACTTCCTGCATATGGGAAAGAAAAGAGACAGATAATTTCAGCTGCTTAAAAATGTGTTTTAAGACCTCTTGCTTCTGTTTCTTTTTGAACAAAGTTGTGTTAGCTGTTTACAGATGTAATTTGCTGTCACTTGCCATATGCTCCCTGATTAATTCTGCAAGGCCTGTCAGCTTCAGATAATTTAATTTTCTATGCTTTAAAATGACATTCATTATCAGGACATGAAAAATTCAAATGATTAACTGCAAATTATGACTAATAAAGTGTCTATTTTTTTTTGTTTGTTTCCAGAGAAAAGCAGAAAGCTGAAGTCAAGGACAGAAGGGTTTTAGAGATTTTGCAAGCCAAAGACAGCAAAATAGAAACCCTAGAACAGGTTTGTATTATGTTTAAATAGAGCAGTTAAGAAAACTTCTATCACTGACATCAAATTCGTATTTCCTGAGATGTGAAAATAGTTTGCTGTTGTGTCGTAAGGTGAAAGTTGCAGGTGATTCAAAAATTATAACCTTCTGATAAAGTATTAATTAAACTGTTCTGAGTTGTTCAAACAGTTGACCTTTAACCTAAAAAGTTCCCATGTTTTTAGGTGAAACTTCTTCTGAAAAGTTTTATCAACTCATTGCCTTATTTTGCCTAGTAGACTAACCTAAACTTGGATTTTAATGTAAACATAGAACTTTCTAGGTCTGCAACATGCCCGTGGTTTGGAAAGATTTGCCATCCTGACAAATAAAAAAATAAAACATTTCTAGAGTAATGAGGACTAAACATGTAGTAAAAACAGTACAGATAAGTATTTTAGTGTTACTAACCTATAACAATATTTGTTAAGTTAACAGTTAGCATAAAGTATAAAACAATACTGACAAGTCCAAAGTGTCATACTTAAGTCTTACATCTAGTGAACTGGTTACTCAAAACTGATTGCTGTGTATCAGTAAAAAAAATCTAAATGAAACCTATGTATTGCGCAAAGCCATTGGTGAAACTGAGGAAATATGAGCACATTTTCTCAAAATGAAAATAATTATTTGAAAAGTAATCAAGGCTTTTGAACCCTTCATAGTATTTGAAATGCACTACTTATGAAATCCAATGCTAACAAATACTAAATAAACACAAGAGAACAATAAACATTGTACCTTCCTTTTCTCCATAAACCTCAAATGACTACCTTCTCAAGACTGAGGAGAACAGAATGTGTTTTTCCTATTATTAAGAATATTAATAAGAAAAAAGTCATGATCAGACCAAATGTGATATGGAAGGAGAGAAAAAGAGTTAGAATTACTTCACAGATAATAAAGCTGATAGCAAAACCACAGAGATTGAGGGTGTACTTTCAGATGTCTAAATCCCTCAGTTCCTGGGATTTAAAGGCTGTCTGACACATAATTTTTTGTACGATCACAGAATGGTTGAGGTTGGAGGTCATCTGCTCGAGCAGGGAGACCTAGAGCTAGCTGCCCAGGACCATATCCAGACAGCAGTTGAATATCTCCAAGGAGGGAGACTCCACAATCTCCCTGGGCAACCCGTGGCAGTGCTCAGTCACCCTCAGAGTGGAAAAGTGTTTTCTTATGTTCAGAGAGAACCTCCTGTGTTTCAGTTTGTGCCCATTGCCTCTGGTCCTGTTGCTGGGTGCCACTGAGAAGAGCCTGGCTTGCTCTTCTTTGCATCCTCCCCTTGGGTATTTATATACATTGATGAGATTCCCCCTGAGCCTTTTCTTCTCCTAGCTGAAAAGTCCCAGCTGTCTTAGCCTTTCCTTAAAGGAGAGATGCTTCAGCATCTAAATCATCTTCCTGGCCCTTCTCTGGACTCTTTCCAGTAGCTCCATATCTCTCTTGTACTATGGAGCGCAGAACTGGACACAGAACTCCAGGTATGACCTCACTAGTGCCGAGTAGAGAGGAAGCTCCTCCTCTTTCAACCTGCTGGCAATACTTTGCCTAATGCAACACAGGGATACTATTTGCCATCTTTGTCACAGTGGTACTTTGCTGGCTTACGGTCAACCTGTTGTCTGTCAGGTCCTTTTCTGCCAAGCTGCTTTCCAGCTGGTCAGCCCCTAGTGTGTATTGGTGCACAGACCCTAGTATACAAGGTCGCGTGGGGTTGTTCCTCCTGGGGTGTAGGACTTTCATTTCCCGGTACTGAATTTCATGAGGTTCCTTTCAGCCCTTTTCTCCAGCCTGTCCAGCTGCTGAACGTCAGCACGACCCTCTGGTGCATCAGCCACTCCTCCCAGTTTTGTGTCATCAGCAAACTTGCTGAGGGTGTGCTCTGCCTTGTCATCCAGATCATTACTGAATTTCCTCACATTTCTGATGGCCTTCACTAGGGTCTGGCTTGAATTGAGGTAAGTTGTGTAGCCTGTGGTGTAAACTCAGTTTTCCAGAGGTTACCTACTTTTGGTTTATTCAAAATAAACCTGGTACACCTGCTGCCTGGTGAGAAACCCCACTGAAATGAGGTTATTCATCCTTTTATTTTGTGTTAGAGCAGTGTCTGGAGTTTCTGTGTATTGTCATGACCTCATGGCTGTAGATGTGATTTGTAATGTGTCTGGTGCATGCATACACATCAATTTTTATAAACCAGCAATGAGTAATTATTCCTGCATTTCTACCCTATCCTTAGCTGAAAGAGAAAATACCTGTGTAAGAAGTTTATCAGAATTGGTGTGCAGTAATGTGCTTTTAAGAAGGGCTGCCTGCTGTGACAGCTTCTGAACCTGTAGTGTGCATCTCCATGAGATTGCTCTCTGTGGTGTCAGATCAATTTCAGAAGCTGAAATTGAAATTGATCAGAAATCTGAAATTGGTAGTGTGATACAGTTACCATCTGGAAGTGGAGAGAGGTTGAAAATGTAACTAGAATCAAGGAAAAGTGGTAGCCGTGAAAGGAGTGAATGCTTGGCATAAAGATGGGAGGAGGACAGAAGCTGCTTTTCTGATGATCGTCACAACTTTAGAGTGTGTTGTAATACAACTCCTTCAAATAGCTTCCCTTAGAGTATCATTGACTCAGGGGGGTGTGTGTGTGTGAAGGGCACCAGATGGTGCCAACGGCCAGTCCTGCATATAAAAGCTGTGTATGAAGGTGGTGTCACTCTGACCTTCTTGCCTCATTCATTGGCTGGGATGCCACAGGATTGAAACAAGTGGGGGATCATTTTCTGAGTTTTTGGAGTGGTTTCGGTCATTTGGTCGTCAAAGAATGGAGTTGGCATAGACAGCAATGTAGTAAGGAGCATTGTCATTTATGTTGTTTTTCTGGATTTGTCCTTTCTTTGTTGATCTAAGGAGAAAAAGATATTATTTCTGTAATTAACATCCAAATAGGTTGCTTATGAAACTGTGAGTTTTGACAGTAAAGACAATGAATGTTTTTTTGTGTAAAGTATAGACAGCAAGACTTCAGGGCTGTGTATTGCAGTCTACCAATCTGTTATGTCTAGAAAGGTGAGATTATCCAGTCGTCTCTTCTGTTGTTTTTTCCTTCCCCGTCACACATCATACAGAAATATCAGTTGCAGCAATATCATTTGTTACAGGGTATTTATTTACTAGGAATTTCTGGGTGGCCACCAAACAGCTGATTGTATGCATGTACGCTGACTAAGGGAAAAAAGGCAAATAAATGATGTATCTCATACTTCAACATACATGTAAGCTGATATTGCTGCCAGAAACAGCAACAAAACCCTAGAAGGAGAACATGAGATAATCCTTATTCTCTTGTATTGTGCTTAGACTTTGTCTTGACATGCTTAAGAGCCCTTTTAAAATCACTGTAAATAAGAAAGCATATTCTCCTCACCCTGGGTGAGATGCATGTAGTTGTTTAATATTGAGAGCTGAGTTAGCTTTATTTGTAATGAAAGATTTCAACTGTTTGAAGGGTTTGCATTTTAATGGCTATTACTGAAAATCAACTAAAATAGTTAGTTTAGAAATGTATGACTGAGAAGTAATACGGTCTTTATTCACTTTTGTATATCCTAAATGGGGAAAAATGCTCAAATATTAATGAGAACACGACCTGTGGCTTTAAGGGTAAAAATCGGTGTAAATCACAGGTTTGCAACACTTCTGCTGTCTAATGTCTTCAGAACAGAGTATGTGCAGTGAACTTTTGTGTACTTTAGTGTGACTTCAGTCTGTTTCCCAAATTACAATGGTGTAATCTTCAGTTTTAGATAAATGTGTAAGACTTTTTTCTTGCCATGAGTTTATGGCATAACTGCATATTGTGTAAAATCTTTTAAGTAGGAAATAATGTGGATCATTTAAAAATGTACAATTGAAAGGTTCACATAAATATGGTATTTATTAAAGCACTTAAGTTTTTTTTCATCTATTATTGCACATAAATTCAATACAAAATATATTGTATTGGAGTTTTTCATTGCATTTTTCCCTTTGTTCTTTCTTTTTTTTAAATTCCGGTCTTTGTAATTGGTTGATTGGTAACTTTTGGTCTTGATAGTCACAGCTGTGCCTCATCTGGCATATACATATTTATTCTAAATGCTTTGTGGTAAATATCTTACTCCTTTGAGACTGGTGGCTAGATTGCTATACTGATCTTATTACTGTCACGTTTGTTTTACAAACTGGCTCAAAACTCTTTCCTCAGTACTGATGTATCCTTGCCATATATACATAGTTTCTCTGTTTGTTTCAAGGAAAATAATTTCTAATTGCTGCCTTTAAATGGATAACTCACTATCCTAGAATGTTAATTATTCTTCTTCTGAAGGCTGACTGCTGCAGGTACCTTTTTTCGTTCTCCCTTTTCTGTGGAAATATTTCCTGCCTGGTGTATTTAATTTATAATATATATGTATGTCTCAAATAGATCACTGGTGCTTTTTTTTTTTTTTTTTTTAAAATAAGGTGAGGCTTTTGGAAGAATGCATTAAAATTTTTGAATTTAAACAATTAGTTTAGGCGATAGTGTGGGAAAAGGGAATTCAGTCTTCTGCCATTCATGAAATGGATAAATTAAAATATCTTCACCTGTTTTCCTTAGAAGATGAAATTAAAGATGTGTAAAAGTAGCAGTAAACCTTTTCTGTCTTCTATAACATTGTTAATTAATTGGGTTTCAATTTTGATCTGGAAGAACTAAAGCTAATCTTTTTGTCCTAGACCTTGTAACGTTTCAGAACCTTATCAACTGATTATACTCCAGAGGGGTTAAAATAGTACTAGCTTGCCTCATTATCTGCACTTGAAAATCTTCAGCTTGCTGTGCAAATCTATATTAAAGCCTCTTTAATGGGTCCAATTGAAAGAAGCGTAATTCTACCTTCAAGCATTAATTAACACTAATAAATTTTTCTTAACTTTTGTACCTTCACCTGATTGTATTTTTCTTTGTAATAAAATGCTGTTATTAAATTAAGACTAATGTATACACACATTATTGCCATCTAAACACTTTATTTCCAGTAGCATATAACCTTGATTATTCTTGTGTAATGAGGGACATGAGGATAATTTCAGTAATAGGGAGTTTGGATGACTGTGTCAGTAGTGATGAGATTATGTGAAGTTTATAAACTCTTTGCAAAAAAAGTTTCTCCAGTGAATGTGATTTATAGATACTGCAAGCACAGAATGTCTGAGGACACTGACACTTTTTTTTGCTTTAAAAAGATCATTTTACTCAAGTTATACCTTGGAAAAGGTATCAGCCTTCAGTGGTGAAGCCTTTCTGTTTTTTGTAGCCACTTTGAACTGTGTCAGTGAATTATCATGTCTTTGTCCTTTCTGCTTGCCATCTTCTAGTTAGTTTTTTCATAAAATTAAGGGAAAGAAATCTTGTTAAGGAGCTGGTCTGAGTGAGAAAGATGGGAAGGAAAATATATTTATTATTCAAATAGTTGAAAGTTGCTGATTCTGGTTTATTGATAGAAGACTACCTGAGGTAGGTGGTATGATGACTATGGCTAATACCTGTGGGCTTGTTTGTCTGAAGAAATTAATAAGCTCTAAATTACAGTGTACCTTTACAGCTCATTAGTACTTTTGTGTGAATTCCCAGTAGGAATGCTTTCTCTACAAGTTGAAAATGTGTTTCTGTGAAGTAGCTTACTCCATTTTGAGGAAGGAGTTTTCCTACTTAATCCACAAAAAAACATCTATATTGGATGTTTGTACAGGTGTGCTGTAAATCCATGCTTCACCTTTTCATTAATTTGCCTCTGTAGCCACGCCTGAAGTTGGCTAAAGCTTCTGGATCTTTATTACTCACCTTCCGTGTTCTCAGTGGTGTTTCTACAAAGATAGCCTGAAATGATAGCCGCACTTGGATTAGACAGGGAAAGGTACAGTGAGTAAAGAAATGTGATGTTTCTTGTCCTCTGCCCATTCCACTGGTTTGAAAT
Source organism: Anarhynchus alexandrinus (assembly GCA_008711295.1). Classification (NCBI taxonomy): domain Eukaryota; kingdom Metazoa; phylum Chordata; class Aves; order Charadriiformes; family Charadriidae; genus Anarhynchus; species Anarhynchus alexandrinus. Next base: position 672,692 of record VUYV01000193.1, on the reverse strand, counting down.
GCTTGATTCTTATGTTAGCACAGCTCGATATTTAAGCCTGGAAAGAAGAGGGAGGTCGTCTTTATGATTTCTTTCATCCTCTGGGGAGCTGGGGTCTAGTTTGGGAAATTTCTTGTTCAATCCAGGTAAGAATACTTATCGTGTAGGCAATTAGTGTTACAATAGGATAACCTTTTTTCTTGAGATAAAAATGGTTTCTAAAGCCATTGGAAACTGTTTTTACTGTAGAAGAGATTAACAACTTAACTGTGTTCAGTATATTATCTGGTTGCTATAGTCACACAATGTTTTTTTAATTGTAAAGTCAGTATAGTTTTAAGACGGTGAAGCTGGATTTTATTCCCCCTTTAAGGACATTGTTGGTGAGGAATCTTGACATATATCATGGCTTCTTACTTGAATTCCTCAAGTTCAAGAAAATTGTTGTTCCTTAGGGACCAGGTAGCAAGAAGCAGCATGCAATGCCCTTTGAGACTAGGTTCTGCCCTTAGGAGTCTGCTGACCACACTTAGGAAGGAGCTTGTCAGAGAAGTTGATCATAGCAACAGCTGTTCATTATTTAATACACCTGATCTGGCAGCATTGATGTATGTGAGTGTAATGAAATATTGCTGTGTCAGGAGTAGATGCTAGTAGGTATCATTTCCTGCAGATCTCCCGGAGTCATGCACACTTCCAGAGACAGAGGCTAACTCACTCCGATAACCTTGTATAGGCCTTGCTGAGGAGGAAAATAGAAATAAACCTAACCCCCAGTTCCATCAGAATTATGCTCTTCAATGAATAGAAGAAAAAAGCTCATTTTAGCAGATTGTTGGTTTTGATTTGGAATTCGTAGGGAGAATAGGGGGTAAGAAGATACTTTGGATTTTCTGCTCCCTGACCTAGAGGGCTGGGCTGCTGCTTTCCATGGTTTCAAAATATAGCTGCTAAGAAGAGAGGAAAGAGTAGGGAAAGTATCAAGGTATTGGACAGTGCTGCTTTACAGTACTGTGTTACAGGTCCTATAGAAAATCCAGTCTGTCCTGGTGCAGGGAATCACTAGACAAAAGAGGAAAGGGGATTTATTTAGAGAAGCTGATGGTTAAAGTGATGTTAGACCTGTGGCAAGATTGTCAGATTATATTGTCAGTGTTCACTGTAGTTATCCTGAGAGCTGTCATATCCTCATTAGAGGAAAATGGACAGTTAATCTCTAAATCTAGCAGATCCATTACTGCAATACATGCTGTACTGGGAGAGGTGCTGGATTTATTATGAAGCTACAGCTTTTCTTTTTTGGCAATGCTGTCTCATTTCCTAAGTAGAGGTGTGTTTTTGTGAAAAACTGCATTGAAGTATTGCCCCCTTGCAGGGCAAGGAGCTTCTGTGTTCCTTGTTTCAGAGATGGCAAACCTATTGCACATGTACCAGAGATTATATTTGGCTCCCTCGTCTACAAAAATGCAGCTGCTGGCAACGCTTGCTTGCACTACGCCTGTGCAGCAGAAGGAACCAGCAGAAGGGATACAAAGAGTTGTAGGGTGTCGTAAGAAGTGGAAATAATAGTGCAGCTTTGTTTTTAGTGGATGAGAGGAGGAACGTGCTTCAGTGTAGCTGAGAGGAGCAGCTTGAGTGGAATGAAATGGTGCATGTCCTAAACAAGTTTTGTCGGTGCTGTGACCTGCTTTGCTGGTTGCTGGTGGGAGATGGTTCCTTTGCTGCTACTGACAGTGAGGTGCTAGAGTTGTGAGACTGACTGATACACTACATTAAGTCACAGTTTATTTCCACCACATGTTCAAATACTAAGGAATTCTGTCAGGTGGTTCAATTAAGATGGCAAACTTTGCTGAAGACACCAAATTAATCACGTCAGTCCAAGGCAAGTCCAAAGAGGGCAACAGGGAACATGGTGTTTATAATAGATTATACTGTTTGACCCTTCCTTAATCTATGGGTCAGGTGAGAATTCAGGAGCAAGACCAACTAGTGTTAGAGGAGTAAGTACATATTCCCTACCTGCACGGTGAAGTCTGCTGCTCATATTTCTGGTCTGTTTCTCTGTAGAACTGTTTTACTTCATCGTCTTAAAAAAGAGATTTAAAGTGTGGATTTTCTTTTCTTCCTCCTGCAAAAAAGACCTGCCCTTTTTATCCAGCACATAAATAGTACATAAGCATATTTAAACGGACAGTGTTCTAAGACTGTTTTTCCTTGTATACATCTTTAAGTTACTGTGTTTTATTTCACATCTATTATTTATAGAAATAGGTGTTCAAAAATTCTCATTCATTTTGGGAATGGATTTGCAGATGCCTGCTTGCAGCTTCATACTTCTTTTTCTGAGAAACAATTCTTTAAATTGTTTATTCTCAGAGAATCCTGGAAAGCATTGGATGGCATAAGGAAGAACAAACAAACTTTCTGGTGGTATGAAGATCAATTGAGCTCCCCTACTTCAATTTCTCTCTCTTTGCCCTTGTTGTTTTTTATTTATTTAAGATTGTTACAGCATAAGGGCAGGTATGAAAAATAGGAATTAATAATAGGATATACTCTCATAATAATATTGCATGAGTTACATTTTAATCCATTATATGTGAGTTGCTATTTTTCCTTGTTTTTTCTGTCCTTGTTAGGAATAAGTTCTAAGTTGAATAGTTAACTGTGAATACAGGCATCCTTTGGAAGGATACTATAGAATCAGGTAGCACTGTTGGCATTTTACTTTTGGAGCAATATAGATTTAAGAATAACTTGTGTTTAATATCGTAACTAGATAGCATAATTTTGACTATGAAAGGACACCATACAGACTGGAAAATGCAGCAGATGACTTCTATAACATATGGTTACCTTTTCATGAATTATTTACATAGAACTTCTGTTCATCCTACATCTGAAAATAATTAAAGAATCTAATGAATAGTCATGAGATGAAAGAGAGCGGATTTCTTTTGTTCATTTTAATTTTTTTCTCTTTTGTGTTTTTCTTTATTTGGGAGAACCATATAAGAATATGACTTGGAATGTTATTTGTTAAATATGCGTATGAGTGTTCAGCTTTGGAACCATGAAGACTAATAAAGTTGAAAAAAATCTAAAGAGAAATTTGAGAAAGCTAAATCAAGGAAAGCTATGAAATGTTTCTGGCACCTTTTTAGTGGTGTCTACTTATTGTTCAATTCCTGCTAGAAAAAAAGGAAAGTTGGAGGGGAGAAAGTTAGGACTGTGGTTAGACAACCTCAACTACTTGGAGGGGAAAAAGAGATGATGACAGGGAGAGAATAAATATGTAAATATTGAGGTAGAAATTTTGAGGAAAAGTATAAAAGAAAGAATAATATTTTCACATTTAAGTTGTAATAAAATAATTTCATTAATAAATGAATTTTTTTTCTGCTTAAGATGTCAGGATTCCATTAAAAGTCACTGCATTGGGGAAAATAGTTCCATTTTTCATCGGTTCCAGTTATTTTGTTTGTTTTAATTTTTATTTTTTTTAGTGGTATATTATAAGTGTACTGCTGCACAGTGAAAGCTTCTGATAAAGAATGTAATGAAGAAAGCAGAGAATACACTGTCTATTTGTTACCTTGATCCTATTTTGGAAATTGAATGCATGTCCCTTCATTGCAGTCATAGATGGACACCATTAAGCAGAGACGTGAGGTTTTTTTGTGAAGTGCTTCAGCAGCCAATGACAAACAAAGTGTGTTGTTGCATTTCTGTATTGTTAGCGGCAGCAGTGAAGGATATATGTCTCATCTGTGTGTTTCTACTACAATGATTTTTAGGGATATTTTGATAAACTATCAGTAGGTATTTAACTTCTTGACATGAGATAAACCCCGCTTTTATCTACATTTTATGAACCTGTATAGAGGCAGGTACGCCATACTGGTTCAGTAATGCAGTCTGATCAAATTTCAAACTGCAGAACCCACTGCAGAGTGGGTTTTTTTTCTTCCCCCCTCCACCCTAAAAATGTAAAAATTTGGAGAACACTTAATGCAATAATAGCATGCACTGAATTAGAAGTGCAAAATCATAGCAGATTTAACAAGCAGCCTTAAAAATGAATCTGTATCCACGATTGTTAGTTCATGTGTGCAATTTTGTGCATTTTTTTGAGAACTTAAAACAATGAATGTATAATTGTTTTTTGTTAGGAATAGGTTTTTTTCTGTTAAATTTCTACACAGAAAAAAAGGTTTAATCAGTTCAGTAGTTAAATAGTAGACTGTTGCTATGCAAAGATCTGATTCAGGATTCCCCTTCCACATGCAGCAGACTAATTAAGGAAAAGTAAAGTACTTACTCTACAGTAAAGAGTTGGTGGCCACCTAAAATTTGAAATATATCTTTTTTCTGATTTCACATTTTTCATACATACATGTATGTGCACATAGCTATATATATTTGCTTAGACCACAACAAATAGATGCATGTGTGTATGTGCACATCCATATGTCTATCTACATAGATAACACACATAGTAGATTTAAACTTTCTTACACGTTAACTTTAATACATTTCAGATGCTTTCTTGTTTCTTAATCCTTTATGTGTGCTTTTTTATGTATGGGATTAAAAAAATCTTTCACTGAAGACTGGAAGTTCATTGATGATGTCTGCAACATCAAACAGTACACAAATCCTGGTAGTTGTATCCTTACTCATATTCTTTTTGGAAACAGACTCCTAGCATTAAAGAGTTATGTTTTCATTGCCACTTTCACCGTCTCCATACAGTAGTGTACTATATGAATTCACACTGGATAAAAATTAAGTTTAATTAAAAACTTCTTGTATATCTATTCACATGAAATATTGACAGATAATTATAACATCCTACTGCCATGAAAAGACTCTGAGGTGTTCAGAGCTAAGACAAAAAAGGACTATTTTCCCCCTTCATTTTTGATTTGTAGTTTTCGTAGCTTAGTTTCTCGTTTGACTCAGCATGTGATTTTGCTTCCTCTGCAGGTTGATTTAAAGGTATTTAAAACAAAAGTAGTTTTTGCCAGTAAACAATTTGACATTATTAGGGAACAAAAGAAAATGTATTGTGTTGTAGCTAAAGAGGTGCGATGGGAAAGGACAAAAATGAATTCTGGAATGACAGTCCTTTTAAACATCAAAAGACCTGCTCCACCAGGTCACAGTGTTTCTTTCTTTGTATGTACTGTTGCCTGGAGCATCCTGGGCTCCCGCAGTATACAAGGGATACTCTTTGATTCTTCCCAGCTAAACAAAAGGATAAAATCAGATTCCTTTGATTTTCATTAGAGCAAATTCACTTCTAGAATACAGTTTTCTCTCTTGTATTTGGAAGTTTGTCTATGGAAAAAACCTTCGGAAGTGTACTGTAGTTGTCTTAATTGTATGAGGTTTTTTATAATTCTTGAGCACCAACCCGTCAAAAGCCCCATTGAATGTTGCATTTGTCCTGTTGTATTCAAACAAGTATGACTGCAGTCAATGCAAAATTTAAGTTGAGATTGTTCTTGTGTAGTGTTAGCCTGTCTTTTATGGTATCTAGACAAAACCAGTAGATACTGTGGGAACAGATAAATTCCTGATGAGTGTTTTTTCTCTGGTGAAGTTCTTCACAATAACCTCACGTGGGAGGTTGCTCCATGTGTTGATGAGGTATGGTTTTTTTTCTGCTGTTTCATTTGCTTACCAGAGTAGGATAGTCTTTTAGGAACACTGCTTGTATTCTCTGCCGTAAGAAATCAGTCTTTACTTTCTTCCTCCTATGATACAAGGTAATTCATAGGTTGAGGAAGCAAAGTGCAAAAACAGCTGCACAGGCAAAGGCAGATGATAATTTACTTAATTGTCTGTATCTCAGAAATTCTTCTTTATGACCCTTATTTCTACCCAGTCAAGGCTCCTGAGTAATACTTCTGGTTTTTTTCCCCTTCTTTATAAGCATGTGAAATGAGCAGATATGAGAGTAAAAGTTCAATTCATTTAGAGGAAAAGATAAGAGCATACAAAGTCATACCCAAGAAAAATGCTTTGAAACATAAGAGGTTTTTTTTCATGCAGGTGTAACTTACCTAAATATCGTTTCACTACTGCAGTAGAAAACTTTGTAGACTGCTCAGGTGAGTTTGTTGCTTAGTGATTGATGTGGCGTATTTGCCTTTTGATTGATTTAAAGTCTTAAGTGGGTCAGTTGTGGGGATAAGTAATTAGCGTGCGAGTCTGATTCAGGATAATCTGCCTGATTATCCTGCAAAGTATGCAAAGTAAGTATCTTATCTGAGTTTAAAATTTCATCTCAGCAATATGGAACAAACATTTGAAACAGCTAGTTGCAATTTTGTACCTTCATGTCCCCGTTCATCCTCCAAATTGCTGGAAAACATCCTGTTCCAAACAGGATACAAAGATCTTCGATTTCTCTTCACAAATACACCTATGCTTACTGGTTTCTGCACAGTGTATAATGAAACTAAGAAGTAACATCGCGCAGCTTGTGTACTGAAAAATTAGATGCCTTAAAGAGATGGAGCTGCACTTTTGAGATTTTGTGAGAGCGTGTATTTGTGAATTTTTACCTGTTAGAGCCCATAGACTCTTTCAGACAGGTAGAATTTCTAAGGGTGTTCTTCAAGTATAGACTTTGTCTTGATAAATGTTAAACAAGTGGTAATGAGCTGGAAGAAAGACTCAAAGGAGCTGCTTACTGAAATTCTATGAGGACCTGCAGTGTGGGAGGGAGGCAAATAAAATAACTCATGCTTTCCATGGTAATGTGGATTCATACCTTTTTAAAGATGCAACTAAATTATCTCTGCCAGCAACAATTTGTTTCTGTAACTGTAATAATATCTCTGAAGAGCAAATATTTTGCTTTTTTAATAGTGAGAATTGAGCCTGGTGTCTGGTAGGTTCAAAATATGAAAGGGGTGAGTCCTTAGTTAAGAAGAGGTTTCTTAATTTCATTATCCTTTCCTTAATGTTTGTTGGTATCAAATTAGGCTGAGAGGGTTTATGTAGTGGGTTATGTCTCCGAGAAAAATTTCTTATAAATTTCTGAATCTGAAAATCAGGTTTAGTTTTTCTTTGGAGAAAATGGAAGAATGATTACGAATCTATAACCTTAGGCAAACTTTGACTGTAGTCTCTTCAAAGTGCCAGTGCTGTAGAGTGAGTTGCTGTAGGGGAGTTAGTTATATTATAAAAAATAAACAAGTACGCTCTATGTTTGAGATTAAATTACCAATCAAACACTGTTTTAAATACAAATTAGTTCTGATTTTTTTTTGGTCTGCTTGTTTGGTTGGAATTAATGATATCTGAGGCAAAAACCCAAGATATGAGAATATGAGGTTTCTGTATTTTCTTTCACTTTTGTCTCAATTTTTGTTGTTGTTTTTCCATTCTCTTCAGTTCACATTCACTTTCTTTTCCATGTTTTTAAAGAACACTGTTAGAAAGTACAAAATTTTGTATATTATTTGAATTCTGCTGTGGCTGCTATTGAGTATGAGGTACAACAAAGATAATTTTTTTTTCTTGATAAAGTGAAATTTTTAGTGTGATAAAAAACATCCTTCATGCCTCCCTACACTATTTACTAAATATTATCTGTTCATGGTTGTTTGTTTTCAATATTTGCTTCACAATTTAGCTGGATTACATTACCTTTCACATATCCTGAACTGGCTGCAGGGTTTGTTCTTGGTTGGACATATTTTCTGCTATGTAGTGCAGTATGGTGGGGTTTTTTTAATTTTTAAGAAATGTTACCATATTTCTAACAGTGTGTGGGGAGAAGTAGTGGTCAGAGAGATAAAATAAATTTACTAAATATGGAGGAACAATGTATATAAAAGATTTGGAGATGGTGGTAGGAGTAGAAATAAAACAATAAAAATATTTGTAAGAAAGATGGGAATGTGATGTGTAGAAGTAGTGAAGAAGTCTCCAGAAGAGAGGCAGGCATTCAAAGTGATTTGAAAATAGTTACAACAAAGGTCTCTGTTAAAAAGTAAATGAAAGAAACAGGGAGGGAAAGATACAATCCACACAAAAAAAATAGTAATTCATATTTTTAATGACCAATACATTTGCTAAATATATAGATTAATTTCACTGCACATCTTCAAACATGTTTTTCGCGTGCCTACTGACACAGTAAATCACTACTGTTATAAATGATAATTAATAAAAAAATATTTCTGCCAACCTTAGTCTTATAATTAAATACGTGAAATTAATGTTTTTTATGTGATTTAACTCTGGTAATACTGAAAAAGGTAGTTTACTGGCTACTAAGCTAGTTGTCAAATGTTACAACATAGTGCAGCGGAAAGGGCAGAGAGAAGATTTAGTTTGTGCCCGGTAATTGTGCAGAGCAGGGAGAGGAGCGTGCGTATCTTGAGGAGAAAGCTGGTGCTCAAACTGCTACTCAGACTCTCAGAAGTGCCCTGAGCTTCTGTGGTTATCGCTTTGTGAGCCCTTTCCCTGTGCCGTGTGGGTACTCTGGGTACACAGGGCTGCTACCTGTAATACCTGCCCTTCTTTCTCGTGAGCAAGTTACTTTGTGTTTGATGGTGACATAATTACTTCTTTTTGCTGTAATTCTTACATGTAGGTTTAAAATCAATGGTTGTTGAATATGACTTCAAATGTATTGTTTTACATTATTTTTCTCAGCTACACTTTCATCCTTTTTCGTGTCTGACATATGTGTTGTCTTGGTTTGAGCGACACAGGATTTATTTCTCTTTCAGTAATTTTACTTTCCGCTAAGGTCTCTTCTAATGCTAGGGAAAACTGCATTTTTAAAACACTCTAGTGTCTGAATTTGTGAAAATATTTACTTTATAGCCAGCTATGGTGTATGGATTTCAAGGTCTCAGTGTTTTTTGAGCTGACCTGGTGTGAGGATGAGGAGGAGCAAGACCTGGGCACTTGACCCACGCTGGCCAACAGGATTATTTCATACCATGAACGTCACATTCTGTATAAATTAGAAAGTTTGCTGAGGAGTCTTTCTCTCCCTTGATGGCTGCGATCCTGAGAACTTCTTGCCCCGGCACCAGACCCCTGAGCCCTTCCCTTCCTCCTGAAGCTGTGGCACTCGCAGTGTCCGACATTTGCTGTCCACTGCTGGGAGTGCACAGCTTCCCACTGATAGAATTGGCTGAGTATAATCCTCGTGTGTTTTATATTGGTATCAGGATCAATATTGGTTCTGTAGTACTACTAAGGTTAATTATCTAGTCTTATTCTGTTAAATCTGTTTATATTTCAGCCCTCTGGTTTCCTTGTTTTTTTCCTGATTCCCCTTCGTGGGTGGGGAGTGGGTAACGGAATAATTGTCTGAGCGACAATACCGTAACACATGTGAACCAGATTTAACTGTTTGGAGGCTGAAAACCCTTATGTATGTTATCAGCAGTACTGTACAATACTCTAAAGGTATATCCTCTTGTTGATAATTTTTTATGTTTCTGGACACATTTCATTTGCCTTGTATATTAAAGGCAAAGCAGTCTCATTTTTGTCCAGAGTTTCATCTCTTTCTTGCTACAGCTACAGTTTTACTGCTAGGAAAATGTTTTAGATGAACAACATTTTGATTTAGGAAGGGAAGGGACTAATGGGACTAAACAGTACATGGAATTAAAACAGATTTGCGAAGAAAAATGCGGAGTTCTAATATGCATTTAAGAGTGAGGGTGTTTTAATACGAACATCATAAGAATAGAATGCAAGTATCTAACACAGAAACTTGAAGTTGTTTCTTTGGTGGCAGTGAGATTTTACTATGTGTGGGTACACTAAACTTGTGTCTGTGTTAAAGAGAGTTGTACTATTTTCCTTGAGCTGCAGATTCAGTTAGGCTTAATTCCCTTTTTACAACTATTTTGTGTCATAATCCTTTTGGTTGCCTCACTTAATATTTATTTCTCGTTATCTTCACGAATTCTGAAGAATTTTGAACTCTACTTTTTGGCTTGATTTTTGGTGTGCTAAAAGTGCAAGTGGAACAGTATTCTAATGTATTCTTAATCCATAAGCACAAATATAAATTCTGCAAGTGACTGTCTTTGTCTAAGCTTTACTGAATAATTTCCATTCAGTTCTGCATTTATGGGCTCTTTTGTGTAGGAGCAGCAAGATACTCAGTTCCTCATTTACGTTACTGTGTCATATATTCATGCAGTTTTGAGTATGATTAAAGTACTGATGAAATGAAAATAATGCTATAAAACTACGTATATCAGATTGTTACGTTTCATAGGTCTGAAATGCACAGCTCTAAAATCCAGTACGTGCGTGTTCTTTTAGAGTTGCTTTTTGTCTATTAACAGATTTTTTTTTTCTTTTTTTTTAATAGAGACTCACAGGACAGCAGCAGGAGATAAACAACTTAATACAGAGAAAAATTGCTGTGGATGAGGAAAATGCCCGTTTGAAGAATGAATTCAGTAACTTGAACCAGAAATTTAAAGATAAAAGCCAAGAACTTAAGGTATATTGACTTGTACATAGTTTCATAAGACTGCAGCTTTGAAGTAGTTCTTTAAGCAATGTCAGCCTTTGTGGCACAGAAAGTGACAAGCTTGGAGAAAAAATTGCCTTAGGCCTTGCTATACCTTACTGTTTTCTCACATACCAACTCCGAGGCAGATGCTTTAAAGCCAAGACTCCAAGCTTTATAACTTTCAGATAAATAGTTAATGATGGAAATGGAGCAAAGAAAGTAGGAGTGTGAAGATGTGGCTTCTTGTAATTAGATTCTGATGGGACCGGCATTATTAATTGATAAAGCCGAGGTCTGGGAGGATATGTCTGTGTGGGTCTCAAAAATAGCTGGGGACAGCATCAAAGGCAGCTTGATCAATTAATGGGCTCTTTGCAAATGTGTACTCATCAAAGCTGTCATCCAGCTAAAAAATATGACCCTTCCACCTGCATGAAAGAGGCCAATAAAAGTACACAGGTGACCTTGGCCATCAAATATAGAAGAAGCTGCTGTGAGGGTAAAACTGCACAGTTTATATTTGCTGATTAGTTCTCACTTTTTTTGTTTATCGGCCCTTGTGGTACTGTTCTACAGGACGCTGAGGAGTGTGCACAGAAGAAAGAAGAGCAAAACAGGCTGGTTATAAAAAACCTGGAGGAGGAAAATAAGGGATTAAATACACGCTGTGCTGACCTGCTACATGACCTGGAGAAACTGAGGAAGCAGGAGGCACAATGGAAAACAGAAAAATCTGGCAATGATGCCAGAATAAAGGTACGAAATGGAACGGGCTCTTGGATGTTATTTCAGAATTAACTTCTCCAGACATTTGCACTACAAGTTATTTTCTTTAAATAACAAGTTATATATTCAAATCTACCAGTGGGGACTTACATTCATTTACATTCCTTCGCTTAAGACCCACAGCTTTTTAAAAATTGATGTTGCAAAGCAGGAATCTGACTTCAAATAGTCATCTTAAAATGTGATCATTAAAAAATAAAAGATACTGTATTTTAAGGGAAAATACATATATGTGAAATAATAAAAGCTTAAAAGTGCTATAATTCACATTTTTTTGCTCGATATGTAATTTACATACCTATAATTTGTTTGCAGTAGACTTGATGTTTGTTGTTTTGGAAGAACACTTTAAAACTTTAACTGCAGTTTTGAATAAATTGTGTCCTAGCCTCCAGAGGGCTCCACTCTGTGAGAGACCTTATTGCATATCATATATTAAAAAGTTATTTTCACTGTTTATGATAAAATGAAAAAGGAAATAAATGAATATATGGTACAAAATATTGTATCTTTTATTTAAACGATACTTTGTCTGGTTTGCTGATGAAAATTGTCAAGTCCTTTTTAAATTCCTATAAGTAGTAAGCCACAAACATGGTATCAAAGTGTTTGATGGCTGCTTATATAAACATCTAGTTAGTGGATTCTTTTTATTGACATGGCTAATGAACACTACAACGCTGTGCTCTTTTACACTGTCAAAGTACACGACCTTCTGTTTTATTCAATATATTAACCATCTAATCAACACCTTGCCCAGAAACATCTTTTTTCCTTCACTAGCAATTCAATGGTTTTGGTGGCACTTCTGATTGTTGTGCTGATGGAAACCCTTTGAGCTTAATTCAGATCTGTTAACATGGGAAGTAAAGATCTTATAAATTGAGGCCTTTGGACTGGTTATGATGGAACAATTGTAGGATTCCCAGGGTTGGTTTGTTGTTAATTGGGGGAGAAAATCTAGTGTGTACTAAACTGATTTAATAATTTTCAAATTGTCAAATGTAGAGCTTGTAGTATTGGATAAATTACTAAAAATCGTTGTTAGCCACACTTTCAATTAAAACAGTCAGAATAATTTTTGGTGTATCTGTTTCCCTGGCTGATAAGGCGTGCTGAAGAGAGAAAGGTTCGTCACAGCCATGTGATTCCAGTGAATAAGTAGTGTTGGTGTTTCAGAGTGGGATCATAAGCGGGTCAAGGTGGTGTCTACAGTGTGACAGAGGTAACTTGTTGAGATGGGCATTTCCGGGGCCAAGAAGGAGTGACACACAGCTGCATCTGCTGTTCAGAAACAAGGAAGAACTGATTAAGGAAATAATAATCAATAGCAGCCTTGGCTATAGTGACCATGAAATTGGGAAGACCAAGATCCTGAGAAGGTGAAGGAAGGAGAGCAGCACAGTACAGACCTGGAATTAAGGAGGAGAGTCTTCAGCTTGTTTAAGGAACTGGTAGATGGAATCCCATGAGAAGCAACACTGAAGGGTAAAAGAGCTTCAGAATATTATCCAGTCTTTAAAGACAGCTTCCTCCAAGCCCAAGTATGGTCTACCCTGAGACTCAGGAAAACAAGTGGATGTATCAGGACAGCAGCTTGGCTAATTGGAATTAATCACCAAACGCCAGTGTAGGGTGGGGGTGGAAAGCAGTATTCAGCAAGTGGAAACAGTGAAAGCTACAAAGGAGGAGTTCAGAAACATTGGGCACTCAAGGATGGTGTTAACCTACCTACAGTTAAGACTTGCAAGTGATGACAGGTATAACAAGAATTTCTTGCACTATTTTAGTAGTAAAAGGCTGAACAAGGAAAACTGGGGGCCTGTTGCTGAAAGGGAAGGATGGATTAGTGACAGCAGAGGTACTGGATGTCGTCTTTGCCTTAGTCTTCTCCAACAAGATTCCCCCAAGCATTTGTGCCCAGAGGTGGAGTTCAAGGAGAAGTACTAAGAGTGTATGAGTTGGGAGAGAACTAGGGTAGTACATGTCTATTGGACCAGCTGAACTGCATCCAAGGGTACTGAGAGAAAGAGTTGGCTGACGTAGGCTGCTGCCTATCATCTTTCAAAAGTAGTAGAGATCAGGGGACATCCCTGATAAAAAAGATAATCCAAGCACAAAGGTTGGTTGGCCTCACTTCAGTCCCTGGGAAAACGACAGAGAAAAGTCGTCTTGGAAGTAATTTCTGGGCACATAATTGAGAAAGTGACTAGAAACAATCATGGATTTACCAAGGGTGAGTTGTTCCCAAGCAACCTGGTTGTCCTTTGTCATAAAATGATTGTGTCTGTGGACAAGAGGAGAGCTTGGATGTGATCGACCTTAACTTTAGCAAGATTTTTGACACTGTCTTGCTGTATTCTTGTACACAAGATAAGGTGTTAGAGCTGGATAGGTGAACAACAACATGTTTAAAGGAACTATTTGGGTGTTTGGGTTCAGAGGGCTGTGGTTAATGGGTTGTACTCTGTCTGTAGGCTGGTAATAAGTGGTGTACTGCAGGATCTATCCTGGGCCTGTCTTGTTTAAGATCTTTTTCAGTGACTTGAAAGAGGGGACAGCAGGCATGCTCGTCAGGTTTGCAGATGACACCAAACTGGGGGGAAGTGGATGTGCTTGAGGGCTCTGCTGCCATCCAGGGGTTATGTTGACAGAAATGGGTCAACAGGAGCCTTAACCAGGACAAATGCTAAGTCTTGCCCTGGGAAGGCAGAGCCCTGCAGCCATACAGGGGCTGCAGCTCTGGAGGACAGCCCTAGGCACTGGCAGGGAGCAAGCTGCATCAGGGCCAGCCCCATGCACCCGGGCAGCATTGAGGGCCAGCAGCGCCTAGAGACATGAGCAGGGCATGGCCACAAGGGCCAGGGAAGGAATAGACCCCCTCTGCTCAGTACTCTAGATACTGCACCCATTTTTGGATGCAGTACAAAAAAGACATCAGTAAACTGGCTGAAGGTGAGACACTGGGGCTAGAGACCTTGCCTTGCAAGGAGAGGCTATGGAACAGGCTGGTTCAGCGAGAAGGGATGGCTCTGGGGCTGGGGCCATCCAACAGTGTCTCTGGCACCAACAGGAGGGGATGGAGGAGATGCAGTTGGGGTGTTCACACCTTTGCATGGCTGAAGGGTGAGAGGCAGCACAAGCTGAAACAGGAAGAGCTGAGGCTAGAGATAAGGAGAAGCCTTTTCCCCACGAGTGGGGCTGTGGCCCATGGAGGTTGGGCCATCTCCATCCTTAGGAGATTTAAACCCCTGACTTTGTAAAGCCCTGAGCAGCTCGTCGGACCCCCTGGCTGAAACTGCGTTAGGGAGGGGCTGTGACTGGAGACGTTCTCAGGTCACCACCAGCGTGCATGTGTCCATAGCTCTGATGCCCCAGCTTCTGCCTGTTTTTTTTTTTTTAATTTTTTTCCCCTCTTTCCCTTCTGTGATATTAGACAAGTGACTATACACCTTTGCTAGTGGACAGAGTTAGGTGAAGTTGATTATCTCACAAGACTATTACAAGGATTGAGAAGCGTATTAAATATACCATCTGCAAGAGGGAAATGTTATATTTGACCTCTAGGAAGTAGTAATGTGTTGCCTCATAGCTTTTTATCAATATTTTGTAAAATAATAATTTGTAAAGACACACAAAGTTATTTTTGTAGTTCTTACAATGTTTTTACATATACTCTCCTTGTAAATATTTCCTTGAAAATTTAAGTTTCAGTTTGAATTAATTTATCCCTCTGTTCCTGATATTCTCCATTTCTAGTACTTGACACTCAAGAATCAATATGGATGCCAGACTGGCTCTTAACAGGATGCTTATAAACAATAAAGAATAATAATTTCCTTATCCACAGAGGCCAAATACGACGTTGTCACACTACACAATACTGGGCTGCAGATGATGTTCTAATATATACACCCTACTATAACATGTCTCTGAAATGCTTTTAAAAAGTAATTTATGAGCAAATTCAATAATGGAATTGTATTGTTGTTCTCAAGTGATTGTAAAAATAGTTATAGATAAAAATAATTTCAAGTAATTTTAAAAAATGGAGATGCTCAGAAATTGAGGGTGAAAGATTATAGGTTATTTCCTAATCTTAGATGTCTGATTTATGTCCGAAAGCTCTACTGAATGTCTCAATATATGGTATTTCAGTATATAAGCTCTTTATATAACCAGTCCCTCCTTGTCCCTGTTTTCATGTTTTGCCCTTTTAGTAACATCTCCAAAAAAGTCAAGGTTTCAAAATAAGTTCAAAAGGTTGAACTGATTAATTTGTTAGTTGAAATTAAAATCTGAAGTCATGTATATCACAAATGGGGTGAAATACTGAAAGATACATTTTTCCTGTTATTAATTCTGCCATTGTGTAACTTCTAAAGTTGTATTTATGACAAAATCATTTATTACCTATTCTTTATGTTGTACCCTGCAGTGGATTATGGGAATTTAAGCATTGGTAAGAGCAGATTTTTTTTTAATCTCTACCATGAAAAACCTCTGCAACTCTATAGTGTGGTGTGAAAGATAGGCAATAGGATTTATTCACTGAAAGTGTGAACTATTATCAATTTTGTTCACATATGCAATAACTTTAAGCTATTGTGGAAAAAAAACACTGAGGAGAAACTCTAAGATTATTTGGCTGTGAGTTATAAATACCTTATTACACTTCAACATTTTTATGTGTTGATAGAATGAACATAATTCTGAAATCTTTTTTATCTGAGAAAAAATTTTTTTTTGCTACCTGGCCTTTGAGATTGAATGATGACTCATTAGTCGGGTGCACCAGGTATATAGCCTGAGATTTATCATGAAACAAATAGTTTTCCTACATCATTCACTCATTAATTTTGCTACTTCCTCACATTAACGTTACTGTTATTAACAGGACTTGATCATTCTTGTCCAAATTCAAAGAATGTGATTGTGGTACACTCCTGATATATGCAAATATGTATAAGACATTTCTATGCTATTTTAAAGAGAGACAATTAATTATTTGTGTTTCAGTTACAAAAATGTTTTGATACCTTCAATATTTGAGGTATCTTTGCTGAGAGAGAAAAATGTGCATTTCTTTATTTCCTTAACTATGTATGTAAATAGAAGATAAACTAATATACTGTTAGCAGTAGATTAGGGATGCTATTCTACTAGGAGGTATTTATTTTAAATTATTGAAGAATCCTGGAATATTTGCCTTACTGAGAACAAGTGATTGTGTCTGTGAGTAGCGTAATGCCAAAGCAGGTCTAAGGCCACTGCCATTTTCTGAAACTCTGCTATAGATATTGCTGTAATATTTCTATTTCCATTCTTGCCTCAAAACACTCTGGGACAATAGTCACATGAAGCTTTTTAAGGACTGAAGTACTCTTCTAAGCTGCTAAACCTCTAGAGAACTCTAGTAAGATCACTACGTAGAGATTGAAGTCTTGCTTGAGTAAGCTGGCTTGCTGCTATATTTCCCAGATATACCTTCACACTTTGCTGACTAAGTTCTACAGTAAGGCTTACTATAAAAGACAAACTATTGCTTGTTTACATTGTTTTCAGTGAGCACTTCCAGAAGTTTTCTTGTATGCTATTTCTTTTCCTGAAGAAACTATTCCTT
Organism: Anarhynchus alexandrinus; assembly: GCA_008711295.1. Taxonomy (NCBI): domain Eukaryota; kingdom Metazoa; phylum Chordata; class Aves; order Charadriiformes; family Charadriidae; genus Anarhynchus; species Anarhynchus alexandrinus. Next base: position 655,785 of record VUYV01000193.1, on the reverse strand, counting down.
GCAGTGAATTAGAAGTGCAAAATCATAGCAGATTTAACAAGCAGTCTTAAAATGAATCTGTGTCCATGATTGTTAGTTCATGTGTGCAATTTTGTGCATTTTTTGGAGAACTTAAAACAATGAATTTGTTTTTTATTAGGAGCAGGTTTTTTCTGTTAAATTTCTATGCAGAAAAAAAGGTTTAATCAGTTCAGTAGTTAAATAGTAGACTGTTGCTATGCAAAGATCTGATTCAGGATTCCCCTTCCACATGCAGCAAACTAATTAAGGAAAAGTTCCTACAGTAAAGAGTTGGTGGCCACCTAAAATTTGAAATATATCTTTTTTCTGATTTCACATTTTTCATACACACATGTATGTGCATATAGCTATATATATTTGCTTAGACCACAACAAATAGATCCATGTGTGTATGTGCACTTCCATATGTGTATCTACATAGATAACACACATAGTAGATTTAAACTTTCTTACACATTAACTTTAATACTCTTCAAATGCTTTCTTTGCAGAATTTGGAAACTGATTTAGCAGAGGCAAGAGAACAAATGAAAGAGTTGCACAGTATATGCAGTAACTTATCGTCTCAGGTAGCTGTGAAACAGGAAGAACTCTCCCAAAAGGATTGTGATGTGATCAGAGCTAGGTAAGTATTTCATGATTTCATTGCCTTTAAGTCTGAATCTTCTCCAAAAGACTGTTGTTCTGCTTACAAAGCAGTATCTTGCATTTTTGTGCAACAGGGTGTTTTCATAACATACTGTTCTGCAAGATGTAAAGCATTTGGAAGTCTACCAGTAGATGACAGTTTATGTAGACTCTCTCTGATATATTTTGACTCTTGGTATATTATCATCAGTTTTTGAGTAGGGATGGACTTTAAAAATTACATGTCCGTAATTAGCACTGGGTCAGAGAACTACCAATCTCCACTGAAAGTAACAAAATACCAATATGATTAGTGACATAAACATTTAATTGGAGAGGCTAAATTCCCTAGACTTGGAAAAGCTTTAAGCCTAACTTTGACTTTTAAGTTAGAGTCAAATCTGCCAAGTCAGAAGAAGTCTACATAGGCCTGTGCTAAAGGTTTAAAGTGCAGTGATTTAAGCTTTATCTTGCGTCTCACATACCATTTATTTACGCTGAATCTGGAAGATTAGTGCTGCATTATTTGAGTTGTGGAAAAGAAATGAAGAATGGAATGAATTATATGAATTGACTGGACTACTGAATTCCTCAAAATGAAGGTAATGGCAGAAGACAATTGGTAACTTTAAGTGGGTTGTCTGGAAATTGTCCATTTTTCACTTCTTAGTTTCAGAAGCATACACAGTGTTTATCACTGCTGTGTTAGACAAATAATACTCCCTTCAATATTCCCTCAAACTGTGGTTATGCCTGAAAAGTGGCAGTTGGGATGCAGAAATCATTGGTATGGACACCCCTATTTGCTTTCCAAGCATAAATAATTTTATTGTAGGGAGTCAGTATCTAAGTCTTTTTTGGGTAAAAACCAAAAATATGATTTTTGATGCCTCTAACCTAAATTGTCATCCTAGTATTTGTTGAAATATCTACAGGAAAAATGATGCCGTGTTATTTTTATTTAAAATGTATAACAGCTTGGTTTTCAAAAGTCAATAAAAATAGGCACGTTTAATGGGAAATTGTATTTAATCATAGAATGGTTTAGGTTGAAAGGGACCTTAAAGATCACCTAGTTCCAACCCCCCTGCTGTGGGCAGGGACACCTCCCACTAGACCAGGTTGCTCAATGCCCCATCCAGCCTGGCCTTGAACACTTCCAGGGCATCCACAACTTCTCTGGGCAACCTGTGCCAGTGCCTTACCACCCTCAGAGTGAAAAACTTCTTCCTAATACCTATTCTAAATCTCCCCTCTTCCAGTTTGAAGCCATTCCGCCTCGTCCTATCACTACATGACCTTGCAAAAAGCCATTCTCCAACTTTCTTGTAGGCCCCCTTCAGATACTGGAAAGCTGCTATAAGGTCTCCCCAGAGCCTTCTCTTCTCCAGGCTGAACAACCCCAACTCTCTCAGCCTGTCTTCATAGGAGAGGTGCTCCAGCCCTCTGATCGTCTTTGTGGCCCTCCTCTGGACCCACTCCAACAGGTCCATGTCCTTCTTATGTTGAGGGCTCCAGAGCTGGATGCAGTATTCCAGGTGGGGTCTCACAAGAGTAGAGTAGAGAGTGAGAACACCTCCCTTGACCTGCTGGCCACCCTTCTTTTGATGCAGCCCAGGATATGGTTGGCCTTCTGGGCTGCAATTGCGCATTGCCGGCCCATGTTGAGCTTCTCATCCACCAACACCCCCAGGTCCTTCTCCTCAGGACTGCTCTCAATCCATTCTCCACCCAACCTGTATTTGTGCTTGGGATTTGCATTTAAAGAGGAAATCATGGGAATTTTTGAAAATCATCAATGGACTAATAGGCTTTATTATCTTCTGAAATTATTTTCAGAAATATATGTATGTGTGAAGGGATTAAGGACAGCAAAGACGATATTTTTAAAGTCTCGTAATCAAGATTTGCAAAGTTACTGCTTGTTGGTTGCAGTTTAGATATTAGAGATCATGTTATTCATTGAACTTAAACATTCTTAAAATTTATTCTTTGCTATTCACTGCAAAACCAGCTCTTATAATTTGTCGCAGACATCTCATTTAAATATATGATTAAAATAAGTACTTTTTTGAATATAAGGCCTGAACTTGAGGTAATAAAAGATGGACAATGTACTTATTGTGAAGTGTTTGGTGTCTTTTTCTGTATGTTTTTCCATACAACCAACCTTCTAAATTTATGGAGAAGAGTTTCGCGGACTGATCATGTATGTTTTTCCATGTGCTCAAATGTTTTCCTTCCTAGGTACTTAACTGGTATTACGCTGAATGATAGTATTTTTCCGTATTACTTGTATGTGATTTATACTTGACATGTTATATATGTATATATTTGATCAGTATCATTGTCATTCAATGTCTGCAAATCTTTCGTAAGGAACTGTCTTTGGCTGCAAGTTTCTTGCTGACATTTCTATTATGAAAAAAGAAGACTTACACTAAATAGCTTATATTATATAAAATCCATGGTTTGGGGCAGCAGTTTCAGTAGTTAGCAATACAAACTAAGAATTTTAACTATTCTGTATTTTTTGTAGTACAGAATACTGAATTTTCTCCTTATCTTCCCAAGGTGTCAGTACATAGATAAAACTATTCTTCTGTTGTTTTTAATGGGAAAAAAAAAGTGAAAATAATAAGCGAATGCCTATGTAGACAAACCCCAAACTCTTACTTAAGTTAATGAAAGCAACAACTTCAGAATTAAAGGAAAAATATGAGGAGAAAGTAAAGTCTTTACATCTTCTCAGCTTCCGAGGCCAAGATCTTAGAACTGTGTTCACTTCATGATTGAAGCATTTGGTTTTTCCTTTTTTTTTTTTAACGAATTTTTTTTTTTTAGTTATTCTTATTTAAAACTTAGTCTTACAAAAGTACCATGTTGAATGCTGCCAGAAAATTCTTTGACAAATAGTGTGGAAAATAGCTCATGTCCCTTACTATCTCCAGTTTCCCATCATCAGTTTCAAAATTTTAGCACTGAAAAAGACAATCTGATTTGCAAATCTCTCTCTTCTCCCTACTGCTTTGTCTCTCACTCCCTGTCTGCTGCCTGCCTGCCTTCCCAACCGTCCCCTTTTTTGAAAACAGACCAGGAGCACAGTTGTAATTAGAAACAAGCTCTGGAGGAAGAAGGGAAGGAAACTGGCTTGATTTGGAGTCTTCTTTCATATGCAGCATAAGCAGGTCCAGATCCATACTCCTTCAGCTGACACCTTGGTAATACTGTCTGAAATTTTTACAGTAGATGCTAAAATCAATTGGAAAAGAAGGTCTCTAAGGGTCTACGTGTAAACTGTTCTGGTGCTCTGTTTCTTGTGCAATCATAACTTCTTGCTCTGTTTCGCACGTTTGTCAGTTTGTTAGCCAGGTTTTTTTCAGTTTAACAGTAACTACGTCTGTAGGTACTAAGAGAACTGTTTTCTTTAAAGGGCAGTCTTTTCCAGCAAATTAGCAGGGACCAAAATTTTGAAGAAGTACTACAGTCTAAATCTGCCCCTACAGAATAGCAGGTGTTTTTGAAAATCCCTCCCATTGTCAGCTAAAGTCTGTCACATACTTCTGAGGTGTGGAAGATAAATTTTCCAAGACCAGTGAACAGACAGTATTTACAGGATCCATCTTGCACAGCATATGTGTTCAAGAAGCCACCACCTTTCTTTGCTGGCTTTATTTTTGCAAAGCACTCTTAATCTCACTGGGTTTACTTTCAAACTCCTGAAGTAGCTGTGAAATGCATTTCCTTGTTATATTTTTCATGTTTGTATTCAGTACTGATTTTCTGGATCTATTTAGAGTCCCTGGTAGCCTTTCCATTTTCATGTTCTTGAAGAACATTAAATCTTGCTGTTTCTTTCTGAAGATTAACTTCAGTCCATCTTTGTGATTTTTGTTTTAAAATTTTGCTAAATATCAGGATTTAGAACTTTGTGTTTACTGCTGAGCACTCAGTGGTGTCTATCTCACTGGCACAGAGCTCGGGTGGAACTCTGAACATCAAACTGGAGAGGTTTGCTTGACTCACTGAGACTTGAGCCTTGCTGTAACAGGTATTCAGAAAATATTGAACTTTTTGCGAATATAGTAAGCTCTATTGTACAATGAATTAGAATTTCTTTCCCTGTGTTTTTACTGGATGTGTGTGCCATGACTTCATTTCTTTGGTTAGTTTCTAGTCCAAATCTATCCCTGATCATTTTACAACCACTTCTTCTTTTGTAACAATATTGGTTTTGGGTTTTTTTGCACCTCCCCACCCCACCGCTGTTGCTGTTTACCTCCGTGCTGTAAATTATGAGGCAGTCAGATTTCTCCTCAGCCTTTATTTTGCTGCTCTGGGATTTTAAGGTTATTCTTTGCTGTGTGCTGTAAACCATTTCATAGTACCGATGTGATTCCCCTGAGAAGCCATAATTCATAGTGCCTGTCACTGTGTTGTATTTCTAAACTACAGGTAATGGAATATAGAGATTTTCTGAATTATCCCCAACCGTCTTATACTCCCTTGGTAACAGGGGTAGCAGAGGTACTCAGCATCCTAGTGTCTTCACCAAAACTGTGGTGGTGAAACAAAGCCAACAGCATCACCTAAAGTGGTGGCTACGGTGAGCATAAACTCTATTTGCAGCACAGTTATATAGCTTCTGAAGTGACAGTAACTGCTCCTTTCATTTCCATGTCTGAGAAACCACAGTTTATTCTTAAACTGTTGGTATGTGCAGGGCATTTCCTTAATGTTATCCTCTAAGGATAGGAGGAAACTTTAGTTCACACTCTTGTCAGATGTGAGCACCAGAGCTATCTCTACCCTAAACAACAGTATGAATCTTAAATATTGTTATTGGCAGGATAAAGTGTCAAATCTTTGAGTCTTGCTACAGTCCAGTTTGTAGTGTCTTCATGTAGTGTCAACCTTGCAATGTTTAAAGCAAAAATCTGGTAAGGTTATTGTAATCTTACTTAAGTGGCTGAAATAATTTAGCTATGGTTTTCTATTTCAACTTGAGAAAAACCTGACTAATTTTCATAGCAGGCTCTTCCTTGTGACTTGAAGAGTGCAGCTCACTTTCTGTAAATTTCTTGGTTTCCCATTGTATTGGTCATGAGGTGTTAGATTAGACTAATATCTGGTGGTGTCAATGTTAAATGGAGTTAAATACTCTCAGTGTATCAGGTTGTTTTTGTTTATGGGGAGAGTGGGGGTGGTAGGGAAAAAATAGAGGTAGTAGGTGTTTCAGTTCTGGTGCTTAGCTGAGAGAATATTGGGGTTTTTTGTTTAGTGTTGCTGATGGTGACTTTTTTCTTAAATTTGTGTTTGTTTAGATTATACAGTATCTCGAAAGATTTTATCAATATGTGCTCATATTTGTATACATATATCCTACTTGTATGTGTACATGTACACATCCACATATAATTTATATATTTTACAGGTAGATGTATATATTCCTATGTATCTGTGTATGTACCTATAGATGCATATATATATCTATATACGGGTGTGTATATAGGCACATATATTTTAAATGCCACTCATTGCCTTTGTTACATGGAATTTTAAATTTTTTATTATTTCTTCTGTTACATGCTCGCCTGAAAGTATTACTTTATTTAGGATTTGACATCCCTACCCTGCTGCAGTGACAGGCGGGTGTCTCTTGTGGAATGCTTAGTAGTTTGCTGGTTTGAGTAAGCATATTGATAGATATTTTGATCAGACATTTATTTTTATCTTGTAACTGTTTTGCTGATTATCATGGGGTTGGTTTTTGTATACTCTCTTTGAACACACTGCAAGTAAATTAGTAGCAGAATCACACAGCATCACTGAGTGGCTGAGATTAGCAGACACCTCTGGAGATCATGTAGTCCTGCTGCTCCAGCAGGTCCAGCCCTCTGCTTTAGCAGTATCAGGTACAGCAGGCTGCCCAGGATGGTGTCCAGTCGAGTTCAAGTATGTCCAATAATGGAGACTCCACAACCTCTCTGGGTAGCTTGTTCCAGTGTTTGACCACTCTTACAGGATAGAAACATTTTTCTTATGTTTAACTGGGATTTCATGTGTTTTTTCTTTGTACCCACGGCCTCTTTTCCAGTGTCTGGGCACCACTGAGAAGAGTCTGTCTGCGTCTTCTTTATAGACTCCCATCAGGCATTTATACATATTTATAATATGCCCATGAGCTTTCCCTTCTCCAGGCAGAACAGTCCCAGCTTTCCCAGCCCCTTTATGTATGGCAGATGCTCTTACTCTGATACTTACTCTGGTATGTCCAAGTCTCAGAACTGGACACAGTACCCACGTGTCTTACCACTTCTGAATAGAGAGAGGGACAGGATCACCTTGCTCCCCCTGCTGGCAGTGGTCTTCTCAGTGCAGCTCAGGATAACATTGGCCTTTACCACAAGGGCACATTACTGCCTCATGGTCAACCTGGTGTCCACCAGGATCCCCAGGGCATTTTCTGACAAGCTGCTTTCCAGCTGGTCACCCCCCAGCCTGTGCTAGTACATGAGGTTATTAGTCCCCCTGGGGCAGTAATTTGTCCTTCCTTTTGTTGAACTTAATGAGGTTCCTGTCAGCCCATTTGTCCAGCCTATCAAGGTGTCCTGGTTTGAGGTGAAACAGGACCAATTTTGTTCAGTAACTTTACTTCTTAGCTGGGCCTCTTCTAACTACTGAAACTGGCTGCACATTGTGCAGATTTTTGCTTTCCTAACCCTATCCCTGCATGCTTAGGCAATGACTCTAAGTTCCTCCTGGTCTTCTGTCCCTGCTTCTTGTATCCTTCCTTTTTCATTTGAGTTTATTCAGGGGAGATCCTTGTTCATCCATGCAGGCCTCCTGCTACCTTTGCTTGACTTCTTGCTCGTTGGAATGGACCACTGTTGATCTTGGAGGAGGTGATCCTTGAAAATCAATCAGCTCTCATGGGCCCTTCTTCTCTCCAGACCAGTATTATACTGGATTCTCCCAAGCAGGTTCCTGAAAACATGCAAGTCTGCTCTCCTGAAATCCAGGGTTGTGATCCTGCTTTTTGCCTTTCTTCCTCCTCTCAGGATCCTGAACTCCTGTCATCTCAAGGTTGCTGCAAAGATGCTCCTGACCTTTACATCCCTGACCAGTTCTTCCTTGTAAGTTGTCATCAAAGCACTTCAGAAATCCTCCTGGATTGCTTGTGCCCTGCTGTGTTATCCCTCCAGCATATACTGGGGTGATTTAAATCCCCATGAAGACAAGGGCCTTCAAACATGAATCTTCTTCCAGTTTTCTGAAGAGGACTTCATTCTTCTTCCTGATCAGAAAGGATCAGCAAGCAGCCACCATGTCATCTGCATTAGTCTGCCCACACCTGACCCACATGCTCTCAGCTGGCTCGTTGTCCATCTCATGGCAGAGTTCCATCCACTTAGACTACTCTTTCAAATAAAGGACAACTTCTTGTCATCCCAGGCTGTCCTTCTTACAGAGCCTGTATCCACGTGTGGCAGCACTCCAGTCATGTGTGATTTATCCCACCTTGTCTCCATGATCCCAATGACCCCTGCAACTGCAGACAGATCTCTGATTCCTCCTGTCATCCCACACGGGAACATGCTGTGTGCATTTGAAGAACAACTTCAGATGGGCACACGGTTGTGCTTATTTCCCAGGAAGACTCTTAAGAGCCTCTCCCATACTGATGGATGTCCTGTCAGCACTCCGATATTTATGTGCATACACTTGAGGTGGTCCTCCCTGAGGCTTGAATTGTTCATCACAAAGTCTTTCCTGTCCACACCAACCTGTGCCCTTTACTTGCCAGCCCGGGCCACAGCTCCCTCACTTGTTACTTGGTCAACATCTCTGTCCCCCACCATTCCTAGTTTAAAGCTCCTCTCACCAAGTTGGCTTCTCTGTTATCAAAGGTGCTTCATTCTCTGAATTTATTTGTAGTGCACCATTGGTGCTGAATAATTCCTGGTAGGATGGAGCATCATTTCCTCCTCATTTAAAAATGAAATAAAAGAAGGTTCCCCATGTGGATTTACAATGTAAAAATAGTACCTCATTCATTAAAGAGGATAAAAGCAGCTGTAGCATACAACTGCAAGTTAAGTACAGTGGTTGTGTATTTCTGTGTGTCAAGAATTTTTTGGATTGCTACTATTTTGGTTTGTATAACTTTTCACTCAAAAAAGAAAAAGCAAGTTAGGATATGTGCATGAAGAGATAAAGTTTGATTTTTAAAATGTGGCATATTGGAACTGTGATTGTGTTTCCTTATGTTTAAAAGGCCTTGAATTTATCATGAGCAAACGTTAACCACGTGTTCTGACTGCTGCAGTTCTTGGGTAGCTGCAAGGTTTAGCTCGCCCCCAACCCCTCCCCTTTAGGTTATGACTCAAAGCCTGATAAAGTCAACAAAAAAGCTTCCCATTGACCTTAATACACTTTGTGGGCAGACCATCAGAGAACACATAATACTGTGCGTTCTCAGGTGACAGACAGATAACTGCATTGATGTTTGCATACAAATTAAAGAGCAGCAATATAGCAGAGCGGTCTTGGCAACAGTTACTACCAACATTTCCAACAGTATCTCAGGATTGAACCTTATTCCATGTTTTCCCCTTCCACAACGAAATGAAGATCTGATTGGAGGACCTGTGCAAAATTAGTATCATCTGTGTTTTAACTGCGGTGCAAAGATGTCTCAGTTTCTACTATATATTCACAGTCAGGGAAATGAAATGAGTGCTTGTTTGGCAGCCTGTTGTACAGGGTGTTGGAAAGTGCTAATTTATCACTATGTCATTATTTCTGCTGCTGTGCTTGTGAACAGTATTAAATTAGTACGTATGAAATACATACTGCAGTTGTACTTTGGTTTTGTTACATAAAGAGTCCTTAATGCACCTCTACCATGGTTAATTTTGAGGAGCTACTTTGCATCTCACTGAGAACAGTAGGACTTAAATACTGTTAAGTAAATATGTCCTTAAGTGTTCTCCTGTATTGGCCTGTTAACAGGCTTTATTAAACAGTGCTTTTTTAACAACGTTAAGTTGGCTGAGTGTGCTATTGTGGTATGTGTAATTTCAATTTTTATATAATTATTCAGATGTTGTACCTTTAGTGAATAATCAACATATTAAGTAGTGGCATGGGTCTTAAATATGTTTTTGAAAGTTCCCTTAAAATGGTTTCTTTGTCATTTTGCGGTTTCTCAACAAAGTTGCTGTTGCTGCTTGCCTTTTGTATGCTAATGTTTGCCTGGACATCCCCAGCAGTATTAAAAAAAATGTAGTGATAACTCTTGTTGTTAATGATCATTCTAGGCACAGAGAGGTTGCATATATGTTGGAGGTCACTAAGAAAATTCCTTGAGGAAGGAAGGAAGAAAATTAGTTGGAGTCATAAACTTATATTTCAGTATTTGTGTGTAATACTTGTGTGAAATGTACTCATGAATTAAATACGGAATTAAGTAGAAAATATATGAAAAGGGGTTAATGGAGTCACCTGAACTTTTAACATGTGTTACAGAAAATATTCCAAGTTTTTAATCTTTGTTTATGGTAAGTAAGAGTTACTGATCTTTGTTTCTGCCTTAATTCATAAGATCTATTGGCAGTACAGTAAAATTATCAAGCACACTAATTATACTAGTCCTATCCTATGGTTGCATTACAGCAGGATTCCTATTATTGTGTTTATAGAGCTTTTATTATTATGTTATATAATACACACCGAAGTTTACTTACTTTCCTTATGGTTGTTGCACTATGCTGTACCTGCAGACAAAAAGTAATTTATCAGCAGACATACATCGTGTATTTAAGGAGTAGAAGCACTTCAGAAAAGAGACTTGCTTTTACACATACTCTGCAAGTTAAGAAAAACTTTTCTATCTTTTTCTGATGATCCTAGCTGAAAAAAAAAAAAGATCAAACTTATTTTACAGTCTATGCGTTCTAAATATTTTACATTTTGACACTTACTGCTAAAGAGTTAACCGAATATTGATTAGAAAGTGTTGATGCAGTAGTGAAAATCCATTTATTTTAGAGCAGTTAGAGCATTAGAGGGAAATTGAAAGGCATTCCATTTTGAAACTTAACTGTTTTGTAGATATTTCACAAAAGTATGTGATAAATATTTTATATGTAACTTCTAGTGTTTGTAAGGCAATTGACAGAAAAATAAATGAAAATAGGAAGCTCATTATCTACAATAAAATTATTTGAACGCACTTGTTTAATGGAGGTCATTGTTGTTCTTTTTCTTAATTTCTCTTTATTGCTTGTTTTGCACAGGAAGGAGTTACAGGAGCTGCAGAATCTTTACAGGCAAAACATTGAACATACAGCACAGCAGGCTGAGCTGATAAAGCAGCTTCAGGCTCTCAATACTGATACACAAAAAGTACTGAAAGACCAAGAAGATGCTCACACAGCTGAAACAACATCGTATCAAAAAGTATGTCGTTCTGCTTTATGATCACAGGGTTCATTTTAATATCCATCTGTACAATATCAATAGACAGAGTAATCAAAGCACGGTGTAGTGTTGCATCCTTTAGATCTCTGGATCTTTATTGTGACCAAAATATGGTGGGCCAATTAACAGAGTTTATTGACCTAATTACATCCCAGCATATATGGCCCCTTGCTTACATTGAATTGATGAGCATTAAATATTAAGATTTAATTGCATCTGGAGAAAAATAGGGGTGAATTGCCAAGCATATAAATTTCTTTACGCAGTTTTGTGTTATCTATGTTTTTCTTCTCCTTCCTCTCCTAGAGCTTTCAAGTACTAAATTCTCCAATTTGTTTTTCAAAATTTAGGAGAAGAAATTCCTTTCACTTGTAAATAATGTATTTGTGTGAATCTCAAACAATTTTACTAGTTTAAGATGCAAAAACCTGCTCTATCAAAATTTACCAGAAAAATTGTTGCCATAATAGCTTTTTAAAGGGATAACTAATTGAAAATTTTTTAACTATATTTACATTTACAGAACAGATTCATATTTTTGATGCATGCCAGCGTAAACGCTAACCCTGAAGAGCTGTCACACGTGCACTACTCAGAGCTTTTGCTTTTGAGTGTAAAAAATTATATTGATGTGTTTTTCAGTTTGTAAAATGTACAGATGGTATGTTTCCTTCCTTTTTAGAAACATTGAGAAGGAAGAAGACCAGGAAGAAGTTGTATATACAACTTTCACACACCTTTTACCAGTCTTGGAACTGCTTTCTCAAACTGTGTACTGTCAGTGCTTTTTCAAAAAATGGGAGTTTCCCCTTATCATCCTACTTGGAGAGCATGCAGTTTGTGATAAAATTGTGAAGCTGGGCCAAGGTCAAGCCAGGATCAGTACTGGATTTCTAAAGTTGTGTTTGATTAACGTTTTATGGCATATAGTGCCCAGCACATTCTTGTGTACTTAACTCTGCACAAGTTTATCATTACTGCAGTGATGACTGGCATTAAGTCTTTTATTCACTACAACAGTAGCCCAGTCAAGCTACAGGTAGATTTCCATCAAGAATGTTCAGAACATGTACAAGCCAGGGCGAGTTCTACCTACCTGGCGCAAGACAAAGTAAATTATAGATATTTATTTTTTTTTTTAAATAGAGAATATAGGTATCAAGAGTTGCTATTTCTTTCATTTTTCATTTTTCATTCTCTAGCCAATGCTTCCATAGGTGTTAAATGCATCCTTTGAGTCACTCAAAAAAATAAAATAATGGCACAAGTGAAGAGAATATGAAGTCTCTTCATCTGTCTCTTCATCATCTCTCTTCATCATCTCTTCATACATAAGACTGTATTCTTCCAGACTAGTTCTGCAACATGTGAAAGAAGATAAAACTGTTTTTTCATGAGACCATTTTAAAGCATGACAAAACTCTTTAAAAAAGTCACTTTACCTTGAGTAATAGTGATTTTGTCAGTATTACTTACTGCAATTTGGGAAAGAGTTTAACCAGTCCTATGAAAAATAATTTTGCTATTCTATGTTACTTATGTATTATGAAAAATTTATAGGTATGTTTATATAGCCATAGGGGCAAGCCGCTTCTAAACTGAGCTTAGCTCAAAATCCATGGTTGCTTCAGATAGCTGGTTCACAGTTCTTGGTCTGTCTTAGAAAGACTTAAGACTTTTGCTTAGCTGATCATACAACAAGAACAAGAATACTGTGGTTTTGAAGATAAGCCCTTTATTTTTCATAGCTGCCAAATACTTCAACTCACAGATGACCCTAAAATTTGCTGGTTTTGGAGGCGTTGAGTTCTATATTTTTTCCAACATGGAGAAGTAAGGTTTGCCTTTTAAACCAGCAAAAGCAAATTCCATTATTCTGACAAATTACTATTGTGGAACTGTCTTTTTGTAAAGTATCAAAATATCTAATGCACCTGGAAAAAATATGTTCTTTTTGTTTTTTTGTACAAATATGTAAAAAAATAACAAAAAGTTAAGTTCTCTAAGTCAGCATGGAATAGATCTGGTGATGTTTCTGGCAAATTGAGTTGAGAGAACTTCAGAGGGGAAAAGGAGTTCCTTTATCATGACAATCCTGTTCTGTACTTCCGATCAGAAGAACTGTATAAAATACCCAACTGTAATTGCTTCAAAGTAACAAGCTCCAAATCACAAGATATGCAGTCATACTGAAGTCACAGCAGGCCTTTAGAAAACTCAGTATTTGTAGAAATAATACAAATGCCTGTTTTTCCTTTGAATAAGAAAGGCAAACTATTGCAGACAAATGTGTGTTCTATTTGTCTTCCATGCATTAATAACATGCAGGCTGCAACAGCTAGATAAGGACGTGTCAGCTATTCCATAAACGTATTCACAAAGGAATATTTTCCTACTGCTCTGAATGGCATTGAGCCCATCACTGTGTACATCCTATGATATATTGTCCCTTACAGCAAGATCAATGACCTCTCTGGTAGTGGTCAGATAGGCAGCATATGCTATAGCTCAGGCAATGTGGTTAGCTCACATATTCCAAGTTCAGCTTAACAGTCTACCGTTTAGGAAGAACCTCTCCTTGTGCTGATGTTAATGTGTAGTACAAAACAGTAGACTGAATAGAAAAAAACAATTCTGGTAAACCAGATCAAGGTCATGAACTTGCACTGGATTATGTGTAAATCCAGTGAGGACCACAAATTCTCTTCCAAGTCTAGCTGTAGTGGACAGCATACACAGGTGAAGGTGTGTAATCTGTTTTATAAACTTGTGTTGACTCGACATACTACTACCTTTTTTTTTTTCTTTAAATACAAATTTTATGGGTGCTGTGTTTTACAATAACTCCCTTACGCTAGAGCATTTGTGGAAACAAATTAATATCTCTTTCATATTACAGCTGTAGTTCTCATTCTCAAGGATAGGGAATATTTTTGTAAAATGTATAGCATCTGTTTTAGTGGCCACAAATGCTCTGGGGACTTCATTCCTGTGCTGGATTTAATGAGACTCAATAGATTTGTCCTCACCAACAATTTCAAGGTGGAGAGACTTCAATCAATACTAGGGATAATAAGACAAGAAGAGATTCTGAACTCCTTAGCCATCTTATCACAGTTTTCTGAAATTTACAATTTAGGGCCTTTGTTTTTATAATGCAGTACTTTCCCTTGATCTGATGTGGCCTTTAGGTTCCTTGTTAATCATACTGATTAAAAATCTCTTGGTGGAAAGCCCTTCTAGTGAAGTGGAAATTTATTTGTCATTAGTAGGAAATCATAATTCGTGTCCTGGAACTCATCTCTCAAATAGAGAATACTGTGGATAGTGGTACAGTACATCTGTGATGAAGAAAAGCATTACTCAGTAGTTAGATTTTTGGCATAATGAGAAAACACAGTAAGAGTTTTCAACTAAGAGGCATTGCAGAAGCATGCATCAAGTGCAACAGAAAGTAGATAAAAATAGGATAGTGTCAGATACATTTTCTTGTGGTTAATTTTGTGCCTGCAGTTGCTTTTGCCAGTCCTTCTCCTGGTGTCATTGTGTGGAGATAGTTTGCTTTCCTTCAAGCCTGAGAAATTGTAATCAGAGTGTCAAGTTACTGTTTTTTTTACTACATTTTACCACTTCTGGTCTTTTTTTCGACTGCAACAACCTTTAAGCATAGTTAAAAATCACATAAATGTGTTTCTTTTTATGTAAGCAGCATTAAATTGAAAAATTCACCAAATAAAAATGATGACCATATAGATATGTAAATGGTAGTAACAATGCAGGTTCTCCCTCGAATTGGAATGAAAAACATAAGTTCTTTCACACATGATAAGAGCTGAGAGAAACTAACTGTCCAGTCAAATATGCTGAAGCCTGCATTTGTAGTATGTGAATCATCATTTTTATAGTCCACTTCGTCTGTGAAAAACTCAGATTTTTAACAAAGATTAGCTCACACTTTAGTTCAAGCTCTGATACTATTTTCTATTGTTTCTATGTGTCAGGATGACATTAAGCACACCTACTGTTCTAATGAAGTTTTCTGTTTTAAGTAACTGTTCAAAGACCTAGCAAAAAGTGCTTTCTGGTAAAATCAGTTAGATCAATATAGGAAAATGGTAGCGTAGCTGCGATATATGGGATACTTTTTTTCTTGTAATTCAGCTAAGTTACTCTTCCTTCCTGACTGATAAATAATGCTCTTGTGTCATATAGACTAAATTTATTACAGTGCACTGATTTCAGGTACTTTTAATCTTTTTTTATTTGTTTTTAAGTACCTTCACCTGTGATGGTCTATGTTGCCTGTCAGAGAAAGGACAGCTCTAAGGCATTAGACAGAGATTCTCAAAATAGTCATTGCAACAGTTTTTGCAGTATACAGTCTTGTGTGTCTGGCTGTTGCCTTTTTTTTTTCCAGCTACCAAATTTCATAAAATGTTTAAGAAATGTTTTAAAATATTTTCCTTTTTCTTTCTAGCTTGTAAACAAATATTTTTTATGTCTTTCCTAGGGAATTAAACAATTTCCTGGGTAAATCTCATGTCTGATTGACATTCATGTGAAGTATAACCACTCACTTATGTACAGTCAAGATTTCACTCCTCTTTTCTGTGATGCTTGCTCATTGTGAGATAAATAATTTACAATAATTTTGTCTTTCTTTTGGATTTTCTACTCAATGTTCCACTCTAGTCCTCTGATCTCCATTTTCTGTCTTGTCTGTCTACACCTGATTTTCTGTATCTTTATTAATGGTAGATTTGTTTCACTGTGTTGTGCAATTCTCTATGTTCTGGAATGTGTTTACTGCGATGTGATTAAATGTGGTGCCTCTTCTAAAACAGGGTCAGAAATGAGCAGAAAGCCCCCAAATAATCCAATATAAACATTAAGCAGGTATTTAGTTCACGGAGCAGTGCACAACCAGAAATGAAATTTGGAAGCTGTTCTGGTTATCTGTGGGCAGTAGATAAAACCATTTCTTTTCATATGGATAATTTTCATTTTGAAATTTCCAGGTGTTAAATACCTTAAAACAAAAAAAAAAAGGATCTGAGTCCTATAAACTAGTGCATTGGTGTTAAAAAAATATATAAACCTCAGTGAAAAAAGATGAATGATGTGAATGTGGTTTTTTGCACATAGCTTTTAGATAGTTTTACACTTGAAATATGTGTTTTGTTATTGCTGTTTTCAAAACAGGAAAGGTTGGAAAAGTTTATGCAAGTAAAAAGACATGCTATTTGTCTTGTCCTGACAAATGCTGACTACGAGAAATACCCATTAGCTACATTAGGGGATGTGGCTGCCAGCTAGAAAAAAACATCATATTTTTGATGTTCTCCATTCATCTTACTAGGATGTTACCTTTCAGATACTATAATTACAACCACTTAAGTGCTGCTAGTCATAAAACCAGTAAATTGTCATACCAGTATGATCTAGCTAATGAGCTTATGTAGTTATAGCTGGAAGTAACTGTGTCTTGTATGTTCCATTCATTTTGAGGGACATTATAAAAAAACAAACGTTTTTGATAGACTAACTGTTTATTTTCGTGTGAGATACTTACTGATTTCCGTAAGAAACTGGCTAATCTTGAACTTGCATTTCTAGACATGATGTAAGCTTTCTCAAATATTTAAGAAAGATTCAGTAGGCACAGAAATTTCAATGCAAAAGTTTAATTTTTAAGACTCAGAGTCATTTGAAATATCAGTCTCTTTGGACTTTGAATTAATTTTGCCTGGTGACATGATCTCTGATCTGCTTTGGAAATAGGCAGGAAGTAGTTTACTTTGATCTGAGTGGATTTTGAGAGCCCATGGGAGTAGAAGATGACAGGAAGAAAGAAATTAAGCGAGGTTATTGTTTCCAAATTCCTTACAAAGTGTGAGGTAGACCATTTCCAAATCTAAAAGTTGTGATTTTTTTTTTTCAAAGGCTTTAACTTTTATGCAATGTAAGCAGACGAAAGGGAGAAAGAAGTGTATCATTTGAGTAAAGCTGACAAGACAGAGGAATGAAATGAAGAGTAAAATAATGTTTTCACAAGTAAAATGACTTGTATCAGTTCCTTGTACTTATAAACATTAGTGATAGCTTTGGAAATTCTGATTTTGATATTTGATTAGTTTCTTTTGGATGGAATGGGAGAAACGGATTTTCCAGAGAAAACCGTCAACTGCGGATATACGTGCCTTCTACAGATTTTTTTATGGTAGAAGAAATAGAGGAAATATTGTGTATTTTGAGAAAAAAGGACAATCAAAGGAATGAAGGACTGAAATGGAGAAAGGAATGTATGCTTAGGTAGTAAAGCTGTAGTCATGTATTTCTTTCAGAATCTGTTGTTTATTCAACTACAGGTTTATTTTTCAAACTGGTCTTTATTTTTTTTTAATAAAAATCTGATTTTGTTTTAAACAGTTTGCAGATGTTTCTATTGAAAAAGAAGGGTAAAAATAGAGAGATGGGGTCGTTAAGTTCTCTTATTCTTGCTAAAGAATATTACTTAGATGTAGTTCTAGAAATTCTTTGTGTGTATGGAATCTCTTCTAAAGCGATTGCAGAATATATACAGTGTTCTGGTTTCAGCAAGAACAGTTGAGCAACAGCCAGGGATAAGAACTTCTAATATCATCTCTGGGTTTTATAGTTAATGTCAAAAAAATTCCCACAGAATAATTATTTAAACAACCATTTTACACTTCATACAAAATGCAGTAGGCATTTGTGAATTCACTGTATTGCTATCCAAGCTATATTAAAAATGTTAGTTTTAAAAGATCAAGCTACTCTATAAAAGACAAGGATAATGTTTGGTATTCTTGCTCCTTTAATTTCATTCCCAGGACAGATGTTTCAATTTTTTGCCTATTCTCAATAAGGGATGGATTTTTTCTTTTGTATTTTCTGTATTTTATCTAAACTGTTGAAGAAGCTAAATAAATCCTGATTTTTAGGTGTCCCTTTCTGTTCATAAATGCCATAAAGAAGCAACTGAAACTGATAATATTCTAATGTAAGTTGTGTTTTTCTGGAAAAAACTTCTTTCAAACTTAAAGTTTCAGTGATTGTTACAATCACTATTTTCAAATGTATAGTGCGTGACAGGAGGCAGGAGGAGAAGTCTGAAAGAATTGTCAAAACGTCAAAAAGAGAGGGTTATCTTTGTGGATAAGTTACTGAAATTATACTTCCTCTCCTCCTGTATCTGTATGTCTATCTGCATTGAAGTTATTTTTAATCCTGTTATTTCTCTTCTCTCCTCTCATAGCTTTATAATGAATTGACTTCATGTTTTGAAACTGTTAAAACAAGTGAAATTCAGCTGCAGCGAACCTGTGCCTCTCTTCAGGATCAGTTACTTGGAAAAGATCATAAGATTTGTCAGTTACAAGAGCAACTTCAGCAGGCTCATGGTGCTTCAAATCGTGATTCTTCTCCAAAATGCGAAGTACAAGTGAGTCCGCTTCTAGAATAATAAAAATTGTTTCCTCTTGTTTTAAATAAAGCTTCTGTACCAGACAGTTTTAAAGGAAATTGCAGGTTTGTTGTTTTTTTTTAAGAAAAACTGTGCAGCTATGCTGCTGCAGTAGTGTAACTGTTTGTGCTGTTGCTAATAGAAGGTAATTCACAATTAAATCTGTCCTGGGAAAAAATGTAAGTAATGGTGTCAGTTTTCAACGAGACTTTTGTTTATATTCTCTTAAAAAAAGACCAAAACCAAAAATAAAACCAAAGTGATTTTGATCCTGGAAACAAATTCCTAGAAGAAACTGTGAAGTGTCTGCATTTCCTCTGTGAAAATGCAATGTATTGGTCCTGATTAGTTTCATTTTTCCTGACCGTGCAACTAAACTTTAGATGATAGATCTAAAGAAAGTATTAGGGTGGGGAGAAATATTTGTCTCAAAATTTCTAAGCCTTAATGTGCCATTTGGAACTATTATAATAAATCCATCACTCTCACTAACCAGCCTCCAACTCTACAAGTGTGCCAGAACTTACATGTATACCCCTGACATTTTCTGTAGGCCAATTTATGGCTTAAAGTGAGTTTGAAAGGCTTTGAAACTGTCTACCCACAATGGTTTTGTAAACTCTGTTGCTTAGTTTCTTCCATAGATTTGTCAATGAGAGGTACTTAAGCATTTCAGTTTTACTAGCATTCTTTCCCTTGATTAAGCAGAGAAGGGAAAATAGTTAAGGTGATAATGCTTGTTAAATCAAAACTTCACTTAGCGTGGGTGGGTAAGGTAGATATGTAATCAAGGATTATATTTGTGAGCCCAAAGGAGTTGGAATATTAAAAAATCACTGTGTTTGATTCCTCAAAACAGAAAAATCACAGAATGTGGTATCTCCTGGATGTGCTCATGATGATCATTCCAGAGTTCTAACTTTATCCATAATATGCTTAAGTGTTTACCATAAGATTCTTAACTCATATTTTGTACGATTTTTAAGGTTCCCCTTAATCTAATGATTTGATAGTTTTGTTTCACAAATTATTAAACACATTCTTTTACGTCTTTCTTGTGGAGGACTGTCCTCTTGATACATTCTTGACCTTTTTCTGAATCTTAGAAATAATTGGGTTTTTTTCTTTTAGAAGATTTTGGTGGATTTTTTGAAACATTATGAATATAAAATTAGTCTCAAGCTGTTTCTGCTCTAAACACAGCTTTAGATCATAGTTTTTGAATACTCAGACTGTATTTCTGAATACATCATTCTGCTTTCATCATCTTGTATCGCTCTGAAGAGTTTTTTGCAGTTTATTTTGTCAGACTATTTAATTTTTTTTATCGTAAAAGCTTTTATTATATCTGTGGATTATATTTCCTGAGATTAAGGAGGCCTTTGTTGTCTTTGTGAAGTGATGTTAGAATGCTTTTCTCCATGTACAACACCTATATTGTCTAACCTAGATATTGGGTGACAGTTTATTATACAGTCACACTGTATCCCATGTGGACCTTATGTAAATAGTTGGCATTGGCTTTTGTCTTTGTTATCCTGAATAGCTTAGTAGTATTAGTAAATTATGTTATTACAGTACCCTCCTACCTTTCTATAATTTTTGAACATGTGGGACACCACAGGTGACTCTTTCCCACTGAGTAAACTAAGTATTAATTGCTATTACTTATTTCTCGTAGTTAAAGCAATTCTTTAACTGTAGGATTTTTTTTCTCACCTTAAAATAAAGCTTTTGGGTTTCTTTAAGAGCTCCTAGTGTGGAGCTTTGCTGAAATCCATTTCAAATCCAAGTAGACAATTTCACTTGGATCACTTCTTTTTTTACTTCTTAAAAGAACTTTAGGAAATTTCTGACACTAAAAGTAAGACTATTTTAGTAGCTAGTGGCAACCTACAATTGGTGATTCAACTTTATACTTAATTTCCTTTGGATATTTTAAATTAATCACAGTGTGGGTGAATTGTTACTATTTCTTTTGTTGATTTATTCCATGTCTCCTTCTAGTGGTGTCTGAACTTGAACTACATTAACCAGTATGCTCCATGTAAGTTAGGATTCAAATGTGAAGCAGTCCTAAATTACTTAATGGTGAACATGGGTGCAAATAATTATTCGGAGGAGTGTACTTGTCATGATGATTTGGACAATTTGCTGTTTTGTTAGTGAATGTAAATTCAGTCTCACCTCCTGCAGAAATATACGAATTGAACATTATGTGATCTGTCACGAGCTCAGTCAGGTACTTACCAATGCTAGTGGAGAAGACATGGTAGGAAGCAAAAGCAGACAACTTATGATAATGAATGTAATATAGTAAGCTAAATGCAGTGTATGAACCTTCATTTTTCAGTAAATTAGTCTTAAAACTGTCTGTGACAGGACAAATGATTAGTGTTACTGAAGCAGCTTCAGGGGAGGAAATGTGTATAGGTAGCGTCCATAGTTGCTAGGCTTGTAGAAGAACCAAGTTGTTAAGCAGCATGTGCCTATGTGCTTAATATTTCCCTTGACTAACTTTCTTCCATTCTGCTTTACCAAATATACCACATTTTGTTGACATGCAGTCTTGCTCTAGTTGAAAGGCCAGAGTATGCCTTTTGGTAATGTATCATAATGGTCATTGTTGGCTGCATTTTGATGACAGCCAAATTTCCCATGTTACCAAATTTGTCAGGCATGACTTGCCCGTGCTGAAGCCATGTCACCAATCACCTGCTTATTTTCCGTGTGCCTTAGCAGAGTTTCCAGGAGGATCTGCTCCACGATCTTGCCAGGCACAGAGGCGAGACTGACCAGCCTGTAGTTCTCTGGGTCTTCCTTATTTCCCTTTTTGAAAATGGGGGTTACATTTCCCTTTTTCCAGTCAGTGCGAACTTCACCAGACTGCCATGATTTTTGAATATAATGGAAAGCAGCTTAGCAAATTCATCTGCCAGTTCCCTTAGGACCCGTGGATGGATTTCATCAGGTCCCGTGGACTTGCGTACCTTCAGGTTCCTTAGACGCTCTTGTACTTGGCCTTCACCTGCAGTGGGCGGTTCTTCAATCTCACAGTCCCTGCCTTTGCCATCTGTGACTTGAGCTGTGTGGTTAGAGCCCTTGCCGGTGAAGACTGAGGCAAAAAAGTCATTGAGTGTGTCAGCCTTGTCCATGTCCTGGGTGACCAGGTCTCCTATTACCTTCCAGAGAGGTGCCACATCTTCCCTAGTTTTCCCTTTTATCACTGACACACTTACAGAAGTTTTTCTTGTTGCCCTTGATGTCCCTGGCCAGATTTAATTCTATCTGGGCTTGAGCTTTCCTAACCTGATCCCTGGTTGCTTGGACAGTTTCTCTGTATTCCTCCGAGGCTACCCATCCTTGCATCCACCCTCTAGGTCTCTTTTTTGCTTCTGAGTGTGTCCAGGAGCTCCTCATTCACCCATGCAGGCCTTCTGGCTTTTTTGCCTGGCTTCTTCGTTGTTGGGATACATCCCTCCTGAGCTTAAATGATAACAGTATTTCTGCTGTAAAGTACTGATTTCTTGAGCATGTTCAGATTCGTGCCTTGCTGAAAGTCCATCCTGTGGGATAGTATGTTGACAGCGCTGATGTATCTTCTTCAGACTTTCATTGGCAGGAAGATTATACATCAGTGTTGCATAAGTTAGCACATACTTTTTCCTGGATTTGAGCTTTTTTTGCTGTTGAAATCACATTGTAGTCAGGCAAAAATAAGTTTTATATTATTGGCTTTAGTAGCAAAAATACCTCAGTTTTCTTTCATTATGGGTAAATATGCCTTTTTTTTTAATGTTGTAATCTTTTTCTTGTCAGTGTGACACTTGTGTTGTTGAGGGCAAACTTTTGGTTGATTTTATGTTGACTATTCTGGTAATGAGTGTGATGAAGAATTTGAATCTGCTTTACAGTATATTTCTATTTATGTCTTAGTATGTGTGCATTCAGCAGCTCTCATATACCTTTTCTCTGATCAGAGAGATTATGCATCTTTGAATTCAGAAGCCTTTTTAGTTAGATCTATGATTATGCTACATAGTGAAAAAAGAAGAGAACAAAACCATTTTAAATAGTTTTCAAAACATAAGGCTGTGGGGTTTGATTAATTTCATCTCATGTAATTGCTGTTTTGGTTCTGTTTCATTATTGGTGTTTTAGCTCTGAGATGTATACCATACATTTAGTCATAGGGTTACTATACAATAACTATTACCCATGTGCATAGTAAATATTTCAATATGTTTACTGAACGGAAGCACTCATTTCTGTTTTGACTCCTACTTTTCATACCTGTGCAGACATCAAAGACAGTATTAAGAGATGATATTTGATGAAAAAACAGTAATTAACAGACATTTAAATGTTTTTGTAACTGTAGCATCTGACAGGTATGTGCGTTCTAACTAATACAGAATTCAGTTGCACTTTTATAATAGTATCTTCATTTCTCATTATGAAGTTTTTAAAAGGAATCAGAGCAGGACTCTGATGTAACTTAAACTTATTAGGAAAAAAATGGTGATTTTTAACTAAAATAAAAATTTGCATTTAGAAAGATTTATATGAGAAATAAATAAATAAAATGCTTCCAGAAAAACTGCATCCATTATTGCCATGCAAAAATCCTTCAGATCTTCTTATCAGAGTGTGACTTACCGGTTTTCTAACATCAGTATTTTAGTGATTTCAGTTTATGAGGCTTATATACTACAGTCTTTAAAATACCAATTTTCATTGAAATATAAATGGTAAAGAAGTAGTTGGAGAGGGTAACTCATTTATTGTAGTGGTTCTATATTTTGTCCAGTATACTTAGTATTGCAATGTGAATATTTAAAGTCCACTTTTGAGGCTTAATTTTCTGTTTCTTGTTAATGATACAGCATAACAAGAGGCAGATATCCTGTTCAAAGTGTGGTGCTGTAAATTTTGTGTCATAGATTGGGGCTATTTCAGTTACTGAAACTAATTCCTAGCAAAATGCTTTTAATATTACACTTATTTAGGCTTTACTGTTAGAAAACTTACCCATTTAATTAATTTACATTAAAAGTTTCTCAGTCTTGCACCCCCTATGGGTCAAAGCTTGCCACAAATATCTTCCATTTTTTAGAAATATTAGATTTATTAAAAAAGCATTAAAATTGATCACAAAGATCTCAAAATGTAATTTAAGCAACTAACAGATACTGTAGTAAGAAGGTATTTGCATAGGACAAGATGACATGAAATCATAGGGAACATTTAGAACTGTGTAATACTGCAGCACATTGTTTGAGGAAGGCAAAAGTCTTTATCACTGTTTGCTTGAAGGCTCGGGCTTTGAAGAAAGTAAAAGGGAACTGAAATTGACCAATGTAGGCAGCACAACTTACTGAGTAAATAATTAGTCTTTAATGATGGAAAATATCAATAACATTTTTCAAATGGTCATATTCCCTTACGCAGCAAACTAACTGTAATTTGGAGATTATTACCCTTATAATAAAGACAGGTATAGATTGTAGCTTGTAAAGTTAAATTTGCTCCATATTTAAATAGGTTTGTAATAGAAAAGTACTGGTGTTTTCTGGTGTTTGCAATACATAGATAAGTATAATTTACATATACTTATATTATTATAAGTATTATTATATTATACACATAAAATACATAGATTAGTATAATTTAAACTTTAAATTTAGGACATGTGATCTTCAATACTAATGATGTTATTTTAGTCTTATTTATATTTTTTAATAGCAAATTTAATATGGTAGCTTACAGCTAAACACTTCCTTAAAAACTAGTATAAGCATGATTCTCAGTCAAAGAAGCTGTAGTATTTCGTTAGTTTGCAAACTTTTTTTTTATACCAACGTGTTATGAAACTACACTTAAAATGTCTTTTAAACAAGGTGG
>VUYV01000193.1:481262-626262 GCA_008711295.1 Anarhynchus alexandrinus | reverse complement strand
CTAGAAAGTGAAAAGCCAGGAAAAGGTCACATTTCTTTCCGTGGATCTGATGAAATTGCTCTTCTTTCTTCATGCATAAATCTTGGAACTCTGGGTTGTTCATAGAGTCATATTTTTTACAGAAGGAATTGAGGTTCTCATAATAGCCAAATCTTTTCACTAAATAATTTGGTTTTGGTGATTTTTTTGCTCTTAACCAAGGGTAGCTGGAACATAAAAGTGTAGTAGTATAAAGTTAAATAGACATGAATCTGAAACAAAAGACCAGGGACAGATATTTCAGCCAGCTTTCTGTCTTTTCATGTCTTAAAAAATCATGTTTAAAAGTTATCTTGATATTTGAGTAAACAAAGTCTTCTAGGCTAGGAAATGTAGAATACTTACCAAATAGTGAAGGATATGTTAAATTTAACAGAAAACGATACCCAGCTCTTCGTAAACTGGAGTACATTGATAAGCAAAACCTCAATTTTTAAATGGATCTCTTCAGGTTACATCTGGGTTCTTAGAATTCCTGAAACTGAAGAAACTTCACATGCATACTTAAAAAACTGAGCAGATTTTCAGGATATCCTAGACCCAAATTATATAGCAAGGTCTGCATTGGTAACAATGATTTGCTGAATATTTTGAGGGTGAAAACATAGTCATTTTTGAGGTGTAAGTTAAAAGATCTAAGACTGGTTTTGTTTGGTTTAGTTTTTGAAGAAATATGTGTGTGTATGCATGTGCACAAAGACTGTTGTAAGAATTTTATTAGAAAATATGCCTTTATGGTATTTTAATTTGAAATAAGTATCACTGCATGGTAATATCTAGAGGTCTCTTTAGGGAGAAGAGAAGAGTAGGAAAAAATCCCTAAAACAAATGAAGAACACTGTTCATGTATTGGTCCTATTAAAGTCAGTAGCAGAACTTCATTGACATAGAGGAACAAGGATTTGATACAATCTGTGACTCTTAAATGGATTTACATTTCAAAGCACTCTGCATTTCATTTTTGCAAGAAGAAATTAAAAAGTAGCGATACAGTAGGAAGCTCATCTTTAGCTAAATTTGTGTAATTCTCGTGATTTAAAACTCAGTAACATTTAACAGTTGTAAACTTTTTAAAGTAATGGTAATAGGAATTAAAATTATAACAGATTAAAGCTGTTTATTTTTTTAGTTACTAATGTAATTGTACAACTTATGTTACATGTAGAAGTTTTTTTTTCATATGGCTGAGAAATCAATAAAATGGGAGAATTGTTTGGTGTATTTCTTTCTTGATAAGAAAGAATAAAGGTCAAGTAAAAAAAAACAGTAATTATATAACTTATAACTACATTTCCCTTATCTACTGGCACTGTTTCTGTCTTCTAGGTTTTGTTGGATATTTTTTTCCTTTTAATATAGGGCTAAGGTTTTGGTCAAATGAACAAAGTCCAGCTTTCTTTTAAGTGTTCTTTTCAATGCATGGGCTTGTGTACTCCTCATTTTTCTATTTTCCTTTTTATTTTTCCTCTGTGTAGAGTTTTCTTTTAGTTATAAACTGGCCTTTTGCTGATCATAGGTGGAAGTGACATCTGTTTGCAACTACATAGGGCCTAAATTATGCAAAATGAGCAACAGAAATTACTTAAGGAATAGTCAGCAAAAGCATGAGCAACTTTTACTTTCTAACAACTTTCACTCTCTAACAACTTTCCTGTGCTTGTTTGCTATATGAGGAGTTGTGCTTTTTCTGAAATAGATGCTTGGTATTTCTAATTTGGGCTTTATTTGTAGAAGGTGTGAGTTTATAGTATGCTTTATGAAAAGCTTCATATTCTGCACAGAAAGAAATAAAATGGCTAGGCCCATTAATCTGTTTCTGTCAAATGCTAAGTTTACTAGGGTGTTTGCTTGATTGATTTTAATCAATTTCGGACCATCTCGTTTCTTGATTGACATGAATTTGGAGATTTTTTGGTTTGCTTAGCCTTTTTTACACTGCCTTTTCTGATTTTTGTCAGTATACCTGACTTGTTTCACTTGGGGCATACCAGTAATTGAGAGAGTAGGAACAAGTGATAATCGTACCAGATTCTTTCCTCTCTGCTGAAATGAGTATTTGTCTTAAGAATATGCTCAAAAAGTTGCAAGCAAGTCAGGTTGTCAAAACTTTGCTAATTAGGGAAAGTAAGTGTAAAACAAAACTTTTAGTCAGTCTTGAGAAAGTTGTCTCCTGGATCAAGGTTTGTTGCTTGAAGACTTTGCTGTTTCCTATCTGCCTGCCATTGCTGTCAGAGCACCACTCTGGTTTCACGAATTTGCCATAATCTGTGCAGTACAAGGTCAACTGGATCAGCTCAAGCCACTTGCATTGACTTTTTAAACTAACCTGCCCTTTTATTTATGCAATCGATTATGGAGGGGAGAGGTTTGCGCCATCCCTTCTTTCAGCAGTAGTGTTGGGTTGCTAACCTCTAGCTGCCTGGATGCGTTGAACATCTGGGAATTATGTTATCTTTGTCTGGCACAGCTGTTGCAAGGTGAATGTCTGTCCCCAGCCCGGAAGCACTGTGGAGGACATTTGAACTAAAGCATTTCACTTTGTGATTGCCGTAGACTGCCACAACAGGCATATTGCTGTTGCTTATGCTAAGCTAACAATGTTTTGCTTTGTGGTTGTAAGGCAGCAGGGTGTGATCACAGGTGGTTAATGAAAACTCAACTGACAAGGAGTAATTTATCAAGCCATGGTAATTTGACCACTCTTGGTCACGTGTACGCACATATGAGTCCACTATTGGATGTTGGGGATATGACTTAAAGACAGCTGGTACCAATGAAAATGTGGTTTTGTCTGAACAGGTTTCATAACAGGACCAAGGTGAGCAGTGTGTGGCAGTGTTGTATTGTGACAAGGAATTCCTGTGAATGGATTGATAGCTGGGAGGAGTCCTGGAATTCAATGGCTTCATGAAATAACGTATCTGCCTTGAGTAACACTGAGATCTAGAATTACTGTCTATTTTTTCTGTAGGTCTTCAGTTTGACCACAGCGTTTGTGCTGACTGAGTTTACGACATGGATCCACTATGCCCATAGGTTTACATTAAAGAAGTACTTTTCTGAGGCAGTTTTTTACTAAGAATATCTTTATTGACAGAATATGCAGTTAAGTTTATTTTTTGCCCATTTTTGGTAGGCCAGTGATACTTACCAACTTGAAATTTCACCAGAAACAAGTCTAGGAGATAAAATACTTTGTCAAGAAATTTTGACAGCATGTGAGGTACAAAATACCACAGTAGAATAAGTAGCTGCAGAAGAAACGTCTGTATAAAATAATCACTGTTAATACTGTAAACTTCGATTTGGAAAATATGGTGGTGGTGGTGTTAAAATGTTTAATTAACGCTTTGGAGTCTGGGTTTGATTGTGGATTCATGAGTCATTCACAAAAGCAGGATTATTTACAGCTCCCAAACATTCCTGTAATATTGGTAATGTTGTGTTTCTTTAGACAGTTTTATCTAAATGGTTTGTTATGCTTCTGGGTTTTTGTTACTAATGTAATATACCTGTACTATAATTTTCTAGGTATTTCAACAGCCTTCTTTAAGTGAGCTGGAGTGTCTTATTACAATGCAAAAGTCTGAAATCGAGCTTTTACAGGAAAAATTGAAAAAAGCAAGTCTTAACCTAGCAGAACATAATTTGTACACTATAGAAACTCTGGAAAGCAACAATATAAGGACTGGAAGAAAGCATGAGGTAGGATAGTTGTATTGTCTTGTGTATTTGTGTCTAAGTCAGGCTGGTAAAGCCAAACATTTTTGCTCAAGGGTCCAGATAATAATTTTAATATCTGTTGATGCTGCTTATAATTCTGGAAGCTTGTTTGAATGGTTCTTGTGTTATCTGCCAAAGACTTGTTAAAATAGCTGTTGGGAGTAGAAGGTTTTACCTTATTAAATACTGAATAAGGGATTCTTAATTAAATGAAATATTTGAAGGATAAATTCTTTGTAGGTTTGTTAAAATGAATATTTATCAGGTATTTTGTGGTGTTTATCAGAATGACCATCTTTCCCTGGAAGGAAAATGAGAAGAATATAAATGGTTATTAGTATGATTTTATAAATGAAAAAGATTTTTTTTCAAATTCTTGATTTTTAAGGTATGATGTAGTATTTGTCTATGAAGAATGACAACAATGTCATTTGAAGTTTATAATTTTGACTTTCTATTACTCTGTGGTAGTGCTGGACTGCCTCTTTCATGATAACTTGCTGTTAAATTTGGGCACCAAGTAACAGTAACAGCTATAAACTATAGCTAATGAAATAGATCTATAAATAATTCTATGGCTTAAATTGGTTTATTTAATTAGCTGAAGTCATGATGTTTTTCACTATATTCAGCCTCTTCCTTTTTTTTCTTGTGATTGTCTAGAATATGGGAAACATGCAAGAGATTTTTGTTGCAAGGAAGCAAACAGGAACATGCTTCTGTGTGGCATAAATAGTCTACAAAGGTGGACCATCATGTTGTGCTTCCTTAGAGATCTCCTGGTTTTCCTACATTTGGTATCTCATAACATTTCCTTTGAAAACTGTATGGCTTGTTCTTTCTCAATATCCTGCACTGTATGCTATGTTCGGAAAAAGACATATTTTAGAACATTTGTTTAGGAGTATGTGGTGGTGCCTTTGTGAAAATGAGATAAGAAAGGACAAAATTGCTGCACAGGCAGTGTAGAGTGAAGGATAGAAGGTGAGAAACAGCCCTGCAAACACCAAGGTCAGAGAAGGAGGAGAGGGAGAAGGTGCTCCAAGTGCCTGAGCAGGTATTTCCCTGCAGCCTATGGAGAGGACCACCATGGAGCAGATGTCCACACTAAAACTTGTGGAAGAGCCCACACCAGAGTAGATGGATATTCCTTCAAGGAAACTGCATTGTGTGGAGGAGTCCATGCTGGAACAGGTTTTTCCGACAGGAACCATGGCCCATGGAGGACCCACTTGAGCAGTTTTATTCTGAAGGACTCCAGCCTGTGGAGAGGCCCCACGCTGGCGCAGGGGAAAAGTGTGAGGAGGAGAGAGTGGCTGAGAGGAGCTGTTATGGACTGACTGTAACCCCCCCATCTCCCTGTGCTGCTCAGCAGGAGACAGAGGAGTCAAGAGTGAAGGAGTGAAGTTGAGTCTGGGAGGCAAGGTCGGGGAGAAGGTGTTGGTTTAATATTTTCTTTATTTCTTAATACCCAAATCTATTTTAAGTGAAAATAACTTAAATAATTTTCCTCAAGTCAAGTCTGCCCATGATGGTGAATGATACGCAATCTCCATTTCTTTGTCTCAACCCATGAGCTTTTTCATCCTATTTTTTCCCCTTGTCCTGGTGAAGAAGGAGAGTGAGTGAACAGTTGAGTGGCTCTTTCACCCTTTGCTAAGGTTAATCCACCACAATGTCATTTCTTGTTTACTCAGAATAATGTAAATGAGAGTACTGTGTTTGTCATGAACTGATTGCTGTGTCAGGAATAAAGAAATTACACTCCCTTGAGTAAAACTAAATTACAAACTTTTAAATCCTAGTGTAGAGAATCTTTTCCTGTTTTGATATGTAGATCCTAGTCATGCTCTTTCAATACTCAGGGTTGTTTGATATGTGCACTTTTTCACATGTTCATGCAGTTCATTTTTTAATGTAAACTTTTGGGAACTAAATTGACAGGCTAGTGAGGAGGAGATCACACAGAATCACAGAATGGTAGGGGTTGGAAGGGACCTTCAGAGATCATCTAGTCCAACCCCCCTGCCAAAGCAAGTTCATCTAGAGCAGGTTGCACAGGAATGCATCCAGTCAGGTTTTGAGTATCTCCAGAGAAGGAGACTCCACAACCTCTCTGGGCAGCCTCTTCCGGTGCTCTGTCACCCTCAAAGTAAAGAAGGTTTTCCCTATGTTCAGACAGAATTTTCTGTGTTCCAGTTTGTGCCTGTTGCCTCTTGTCCTGTCACTGGGCACCACTGAAAAGAGTCTGGCCCCGTCCTCTTGACACCCACCCTTTAGATATTTATAAGCATTGATGAGTTCCCCTCTCAGTCTTCTCCAGGCTAAACAGACCCAGGTATGTCAGCCTTTCCTCATAAGAGAGATGTTCCAGTCCCTTGATCATCTTTGTAGCCCTCTGCTGGACTCTCTCCAGTAGTTCCTTGTCTTTCTTGAACTGTGGAACCCGGAACTGGACAGAGTACTCCAGATGTGGCCTCACCAGGGCAGAGTAGAGGGGGAGGATAACCTCCCTCAACCTGCTGGCCACTTTCTTTTTAATGCACCCCAGGTAACCATCGGCATTCTTGGCCACAAGGGCACATTGCTGGCTCATGGTCAACCTGTTGTCCACCAGAACTCCCAGGTCTCTCTCTGCAGAGCTGTTTTCCGGCAGGTCAACCCCTAACCTGTACTGGTGCATGGAGTTATTCCTCCCCAGGTGCAGTACCCTACACTTGCCTGTGTTGAACTTCATTAGGTTCCTCTCTGCCCAACTCTCCAGCCTGTCCAGGTCTTGCTGAATGGCGGCACAGCCTTCTGGTGTGTCAGCCACTCCTCCCAGTTTTGTGTCATCAGCAAACTTGCTGAGGGTACACTCTATCCCTGGTTCATCCAGGTCATTAATGTATTGAGCAGGACTGGACTCAGTACTGGCCCCTGAGGAACATCACTTGTTACAAGCCTCCAACTAGACTCTGCATCACTGATGACAACCCTCTGAGCTTTGCCATTCAGCTAGTTCTTAATCTACCTCAGTGTCCACTCATCTAACCCACACTTCATAAGCTTACCAATGAGGATGTTATGGGACACAGTGTCAAAAGCCTTGCTGAAGTGAAGGTAGACAATGTCCACTGCTCTCCCTCAATCTACCTAGCCAGTCACGCCATCACAGAAGACTGACAGATTGGTAAAGCGTGATTTCCCCTTGGTGAATCCATGTTGACCACTCGTGATAACATTCTTTTCTTCTGTATGCTTAGAGATGACATCCAGAGTGAGCTGTTCTACCACCTTTCCAGGGATGAAGGTGATGCTGATTGGCCTGTGATTTCCTGAGTGGCCCTCCTTGCCCTTTTTGAAGGCTGGCGTGACATTGGCTTTTGGCAAATCATTTGTATTTAGGCAAGACAGTAAGGAAAATTGTGGAAACACTCTGACTTTAGGATCACAAAATATACCTATAAAATAGAAATGGTACTACTGCTGTCTTTACTGATTTTCACTTACAAAGAAATACCTTCCCATTACTTTGTTGTTCAGCCTTTTATGACAAAGGTATTAATGACAGAATTTATTAGCATGTGATTTGAAAGGAAGAATATCTTGGATACACAATTCTTGTTTTATAACGGTGATCCTTTTGGCTTTGCAAAGACTGTCATGTTAACTTCATCCCCCCTTATGTGCATTCCCAGGATACAAGGAACAAATAAGCATGGAATCCGTTATGATCAGAATGACACTGCTTTGATTACTTTCTGCTCTAAAAAGCTAACAATTTTGAAAGAAGCAGTATTTGGAAAGGTGTTAAAAAAGAAGGGCCTGGGTCAAAACGGAAACTTGACACTAGTGTGAATTGGGATGCGTGGCCATGTGACTGTATGCTTCCACCTATGTTTGGTTCTGCAAAATGCAATGATATATATATACATTTATAGGCTAGTGGTTTTTTTGTGAACTGCAGAAATTTAAATCCCTTGCCGCAGTCATACAGAGTAATACAAACAACTTAGTCTGCGAGACAGATAATGCAGTGGTTAAAAGCTTTGTTGAATGTGCATGTGTGGTGTGATTTTTCTTGATATTGTTAAGTCTGTAATTGGAGGCAACTGTAACCCTCGTAGTCCAGTCTCAGTGGAAAGTGGTACTACTGAGTACTATTTTGTATGAAGTCAGTTGCTTGAGCTTCCTAGAGCTCTTCTTTGGAGCTTAAACTTTGTAACTTTGTGAGCTATGTATGATTTCTGTTACCTAATTAAACTGCCATCCCTATGTCTGCTGTAGTCCAATAACACAGCCCTTGGTTTTTTTATAGCTAAGCTTTCCCATTGTATGATGCATGGGAGTTATGATTCCCTCTCATTGATACACATTCTATAGTGTTCTTTTAAGTCTATAATACCAACATATTAAAAGGCATGAGTTAATTTGCAGTACTGATAAAGTTCCTGTTGGAACATAGTGAATCGGAATTTGCCATTTTTCCTCTGAAAAAAAACCCACCTGTATGTTGTCAGCCTCTGCTTCAGCTTCAACAGTGTTTCTGATAAACTGATAAAAACTGATAAAAAACATTAAGATTTCTGCCCACTGTCTTCAGTGCTGTATCCTGGCAGACATTGATCTGATCTGTGTGTACAGAGAAGTTCTTCAAGACATTTAAGTAGGAGTTCCAGCTTCCCTTGTTTGTTTTTTTGGGGGGGAGTTGTATTGGGACTCCATCCAACACAAAACGTGTTGAATTCAAGAATGTGACTGCTTACAGCTTTGGCCCATGGTGTCTTTCATCGTGCAGACCAGTAACAGAAGGTTGCTTAGAAGCATCTTTTCTTTTTCTGCTTTGTGTACCTCTGTTAACAGTTAATGTGTGTCCCACCCACTTACCAGCTATTTCTTTACATTAAATCTTCTGTCACAAAGTTTCATATCTATTAATATTGCAAAGCCTGTTTATTTCTGGTCTTCTGCTATTTGGCTTAGTCTTTTGTAAACATGTTTTAGGGTCATTTGATGAAAAAATCTTCTGTTACCCTTCACTGATTTGGATTAACATTCTTTGCTTATAAAACTGAACTTTTTCTTACACTTAAACATTTAGGAAATGTTTAAAACATTACAATTCGTGCATATATTTAATACAGGTATGTCTAAATTTACTGTAAAATTTGAGAACTGAATTAAAAATTAAATGCTTAAACCTGGCAGCAGCAAAGTTTGCAGTTGTGAGAAGGGTATTACAGATGCCATCTTCCAAATTGAGTTTTGCAGCAGCCCCAGGCAATCAAATTACTGTGTATTTTACTACACAGTCTCTTCTGTCTTGGTAGGGAGATTAAACTGTTTGCCCTCTTAGCAAAGATTGCCTCCAAACTACCTATGTGCAGCTGTTAAGCCCAGACCTGGCTCCTTCTCTCCAAAGACCACTAGTCTGATCACGAAACAGGTAAAAAAGTATTCAAACAATAGAATGTTTCTCAATGCACATCACCAATCCCACCTCTTCTCACAGGGGATTATTTCCATGTCGAGGAGTAGTTAGAATTTTTCTCTATTTTTTTTCATACCTTGGCCCTGTGAAAAAGATTCACAGCACAATCCCAGGTAGCTATATATAAAGTGTGTGTTTGTGTGTATGTGTGTATATATATAAAGAAAAACTGTTGTGTAGTTATTGTATCTGGTCACCTTTGATTAAAGCAGCATACATTTTTCTGTATTTTTTTTTCTTCATTCCTCTGTAGAATCTCTCTACCTACTTATTCTTAGCAGTCTGGTGCTGCTTGGTCCACTTTTTTTCCTTTGTTGTCCTTCTCTTTGGCAACAAATGCAGTGCTTTGACCTTTTATTCCTGATTTCAGAGAAATCATGTATTTTCCAAGTCTTCTGTATACAAACATAACGTTTAACTAGGAGACATTTCTAGAAAAATAATGTGTTCTGGATTTTTAGGAAAAGTTAGTATGGGTATGCAGTAATTAGGAAATGTGGAAGACAGGAGTTTTATTTAAGATCTTGGTTTTATTCAAGAAATTTGGGACTTTGAAGATGAATATCTTTTTTTGTATGTTGTTCTTGGGATTTTCTGCTGCAGACACCTGAAAGGGATCAAATTAGTTTTGTGCAATTTTAATATCTACTGATTAATATCAGCATCTATTAACTGAAGTAAACTTTTGGATATCCCCTGCTAGAATTATTAGAAAAAAATGTAAATCAGTAATTTTACTATTTCAAAGAGATCTACTCTTAGCCAGTACAATGTTATACTGACAATATAAACCCATAAATTTGGAAATATTATTTTCAATGGTCATTAAAACTTTCTTCTAGTTTCTTCTGTTATCTAAAGGAACTGTCAGGAATATACAAAATATGTCTATTTGACATTCAGATTTTAAATGTACTAAAATTCTTTCCAGATGTTAGTTTTGTTTTGTGTGTGGGTTTTTTGTTGTTGTTTTTGGTCAGGGTTTTGTGTGTTTTTTCGTTTTGCTTTGGGGTTTTTTTTGGGGTGGTAGTGGTGGGGTTTTTTTTCCATCGCATTCAGGCACATTTCAGAAGCAAAAGAAAACCAAAAACAACTGACAAAAACACCCTGGCAATATTTAAATTCTTAGATATGTGATACTATTTTCTGATATTTCATGATAATTTTTTTCTCCTTTTTGGAGACATAGATGATTTAAAGTGAAAGTGTGGTATACAGTGTCTTATAAACATTTAATACTGGAAGGTTATGGTCAAAGAAAATAATGGCAGTGGCTAATTAAGGTTCACTTTAAGATTAAATTAATTTAATTGGATAGTAAAAGTGTTGAAATATATAGTATTCAAGAAGACTTTATCCTGAATTCCTTTTGTTGTAAATCAGTTATTTCACAGTGGAAATGGCAGCATGCAACAACAATAATCACAATTAATCTTAAGTTTTTGTTTGACTTTATGTATTTACGTAATGGCATTTTATCTTATTGGTGTTAAGTGTATGTTAGTATTTCTCTGTCCTTAACCAAAGTTATTCAGAAAATCAGAAAGTCTAATTTGATGAGGTCTTTCTTTCTTTGCCATAAGGACATATGACATAGAATGAACAAGAAAGCTGCCCAGTTTAAGTGTTGCTTTTGCATATTCTTTCTCCAGATTGCTATATGAAGCTGTACATAATATAAACACATATTCTTGTCTCTAGTTAGTCACATTATAGTTAATGACCATATGGTCATTATGGTATAAGATCTACTGTCTGTTGTATTTATATTCCTCAAGCATATTGTTCCTTCAACTTCACAGTGTGTTAAACTATTTCAAAGGGAAAAAAATCCTTTCCCTCTTGTTTCTGGTTGTCCTATCAAGTGTAACCTTGGACCCTTATAGAGCAATTAGACCAGCCTCTATCCCCTCCTTTGTAATGAGGTTTCTTGCATTTCTGAGTCTATAACCCTTTAGTCTTCCCTAATGGGACATCATTATTCTGAAAGAAACAATGTAAATGTAAATGAATATTCTCATTAACGAGTCACAGAGAAACCTTTAGTGGTAGCGCTGTGGTAATTCTGCTTGTTATTTCTCTGGTATTCCATGCAGATTTTTTTTTTTTATAATTCATTATTAGTATTCAAAATTACTTCTTCTTTAATTCTGCATGTCTTTCATAATCCGGTGTTCCAACTAGTTCAACCATGTCCTTGTTTTATTCTCCAGGAACCACCTG
Organism: Anarhynchus alexandrinus; assembly: GCA_008711295.1. NCBI lineage: Eukaryota > Metazoa > Chordata > Aves > Charadriiformes > Charadriidae > Anarhynchus > Anarhynchus alexandrinus. The sequence continues at coordinate 614,804 of VUYV01000193.1, read as the reverse complement.
TGAAACGTTCAAGGTCTCTGTCCCCAAAGAGCTCTTTTAGAGAGTCAGAGGAGCGAAGGAAGCTTAAAATAGCTGAAAGGAAGATTGAAAACTTAGAGAAGACACTACAGCTAAAGGTGAACATTAAAAAAATAAAAATAAAAAAACCCGCGAGCTATAAGCTTGCATAGATAAAGATATACCAAAATAAACAGACATTTTAAAAATGCAAAATGCACATATCGTTATGGACTGTAAGTGTGTTAGCATAAGAGAGCACTCTCCATTAGTTTCCCTTTTTCCTTTACTGCTAGGAATCCTGTGTTGGTACTCCCGCAGTCCTACGGAAGCCTAATTCGAGCTGCCATCAGTATGTGCTTGTTAAATACATTTTCAAAATGTGTGTCTGATTCTATATATTCCAAGAAATTAATGTATTCATATAGAAATAAAATGAAGCAGAAAGTATGCAGAATATTTTTTTACAGTGAAGCCAGTATTTTAAAATGCTGAAGTCAATTACTTGATACAGATTTACCCCTTGTACTCTTAGAAGTTATGGCTCAGAAGTTGTTGTTCCAACAAATGCTGTAAAAAACCCCCAACAAACAGCCCTCCCCCCAGACACCTCCAGCCCTTTGTAGAAAAGCTGAATTGAGCATGTATTACAATTTCCAATTTTGTCCCCATTTTATAGATTTTGGTTGGTTTGTTTTTGTCAGTTTGGTTTTTAACTTCAAAAATAGTACCTGATGAGTGACTGACTTGTTTCAAATTGCACCTCAGAATGCAAAACTCAACCCCTGAGTCATATTTTCTTAAACATTTACAATTTGTACTCTCCTCCTTTTTTCTTCTCCTTCCCTTCTCCTTCCCTTCTCCTCCCCTTCTCCTTCCCTTCTCCTTCCCTTCTCCGTCCCTTCTCCGTCCCTTCTCCTTCTCATGTTTGTTCAGAGTTGTGGAATTTGAAAGACATTTTCACTGCATGTAGCCTAAAGCAGAAATGGTTGTACTGAACATGCTGTGATAAATACTGGGTAAGTGAAAAAATTTGGGGAGCCCTACAAACCATAGTCTTGAGTTCCTGCCTCATGCAGGAGGCACTCATATGTGGTAAGTCACTTTGAGAAAAAACATGAGTGGGAATTATGTTTTAGCACAGATGCAAAAGCTCATCACCCTGTATACTTGAGAGATTTTAATGTAGTGTCTTGCCACACATAGGTTATATGAACAGGAAAGATGATTTAAACTTCAAATTCAGTCTTAGAGGCCATCTGGCTCCTTGTTTCTGGGAGTTAGAAGATTAATTTTGGTTTGGTTTTTCTCTCTTTTGAGAAATCTAAGGTATGGCCTACCAGCACTACCTGAGAACTGGCCTTTGGCGGGCCTCCTGTTGTTACTCTTAGTTGGCCTGCCAGACTCTGATGCTACAGATTGTGCCGGCACTGTGGACCACAGCTGCTCCGCCCTTGGCAGCAAAGCTCACACATCAGCGTGTATAGTGGTTGTCTTAAATGATAGAGAGTTCCAGAATTCTTTGTGTTTTCTTCAGGAAAGAGGAGTGAAGAGAAGCACTCTGATTTTCTAGACATATACAGAAGAGAAAGGACTGGTATTCACTCTGCATGACCTCATAACATAATATTTACTTTTCACCATACTGTCTTTGTCATTTCTTCTGTTTCATCTTAAAGCATAATTTAGGAATCTGTGCAGCTTTATTATATTGCAAGTGTGGGATCTCTGTTTATCACAGTTGTTCATCCATGAGGGCTAAGTCTTATCTCTTCCCTTGAAACTGAATATATGAACTCCTTGCATTTTTTTTTTTAGGAAACCTACTTGGCTTCTTTAGCAGAATGCTTTAATTGATTGAAAAGAAGCTGTAGAGGCCCAGGTCAACATATTAAACACTGTTGTAGTACTACATTCAGAATTCAATGAGGCTATTGCCAGCATAATAGGGAACTCAGCTGTCATAACATTAACTTCAGCATATTTCTATTGGTATTGTATGATTTCTTGATATTAACCTCCTCTCAGGCATTGCCTCCAACAAAGAATAATGCATGTGATCAAGATTTTCGAAACTGGCACTTGCTTTATTGCCTCCTCAAGCAAAGTGTTGACTATATGATTACTTGAAATATACTTGCTCAGAAAAATTCTTTCTCTATCGATAAACATACTGATGATGCATATCCTGAAGATGAAATTGTGATTTTATCCATCAGTCCTTTTGAAAAATTGGTAGCAATTACAGAAAAAAAAAAAAAAAAGATTAACAGCTTTGGGGTTTTCAGGAATATTTGATGGCCCAGTCAGCACTACAAAGGAACAGAAAAGGGCAAGGTCCCATTCATAGGATTTTCCAGTTCTCCTCAGCTGACTGACTTCTGGACAAGGAAAGTTGGCTCTTAGTGTCTTTATCGCTAATATAAATAGGGTAATCATGTAAATTCAGTGTGTCCATAGTTTTGGTACAGAAACAGCTTCATTTTTGCACTCCAGGACATACTGAAAAGTAATAGGGCATGCCTGATTGCACCCTTGTTTAGGGAAGAGAGTGTCAAAGTAAATAAGAAATCATGGATCTTGAGTAACAAGTTATCAAGCTGGTCCTTAGAATGGTCCAAAGCGTAAGTACATCAATCTACTGTAGGTCTTTAAGAAGAGGGTAGGAGTTTCGTTGCCAAGAGTTAGATATTTGGTACAAACTAAGAATATGTTCTCTTCTCCCATATTATGTTTCCAGAACTGTGATCCCTGGCATAGCCTAGGGGAGATCCTCCTGGCTGTAACTGGAAGGTTTTCAGAAGAGAACTTTCAGATCGGTTTTCTCATCCTTTTTGTTTGGAAAGAATTAGAACTAGAATATGTACATGAGTATTTAGGGCCACCTTAATACTTGTTTACGTGAGCAAGGGCACACTGTTATATTTAGTTTGTATTTCATATATAGTCCTGTTCCATGTATGGTGTTCAGGTGCCAAAAATATGTTAATATTGTGGCTTTTCCACATAACTACATGTGGAAAAAACTATTTTTGTAATGGTCAAGTTCCTCACTTCTTGTCAGCCTGAGAAGAGCAGTCAAAGAATTGAATCAGTATATTTTTTTAATTCCATTTTAGTTCAATTTTTACTGTAACAGAAGTTGTTACAGGTCAATTTCAACAAAATTCTGAAGTAGTGATTAGAATATTCTGGCTTGTCTGAGCTGCCTGCACTTAACAAAATGACTTTTTTTCACAGGCAGTTGGGTTCTTCCTCCTGCAGATTGGACTTTGTCTTTTTGTCTTTCGTTATTGCATGGGAAGTACTATAGAATGACAGTGGAGAGCTGGAGAATAACCTGGAGATCCAGTACTGCTAGAGTTGGTTGTTCTGTCCCATTTCTGTCAGTATACAGAAAACTGTGTACAAGAGAGTTTAATTATTAAAAGATATAACATGATTCAGTCAGAGAGAGGTGGAACTAACTGAGATTATGGAAATAACAATGTAAATTTAAAGTTCTTAAGTGCTTAATAATTCAATATAAGAGAGTGATTTGGGCAGTTAATTGTTTAATTTCTATTTCTGTGAGAGCAGAGCAACTGAAAAGGGAAGGGAATAACTGTAATAGAATGGATAATGGAACAGGTAAGCAATAATGAAAAATGTAGATTCATAAATAGAAAAGGCCAAATTCTACACTTGGTTGCATCTCTGAAAGGGCATTGACACTAATAAACTTCTGAGGATTTATACTGAAGACATTATTTTCCAGTGCCTTGCCAGACTTGATCAGTTTTCACTAGCAATATCAAACAATCTCAGAACAATGATTGCATGAACTTCTCTTGAAAACATAGTACCTATAATTTGATTCTTACAAAAATTTCCTGTTGTAGTGTCAAGCGACGCTTGGTAATAGTCTCTGTACCCTTTGACACAAATTTATCTTGCTATTTATGTGATTGTTTTTAATATCATTTTAGTATTTGCATGAGCCACTTAAAACTAGTCAAAAGTACTTTTTAAGCAGTTCTAACTTTATAAATGTATCTGGTTTAGAGGTTGTTTCAGAAAAAAACCACCAACACCACTTTGGGAAAGTATTTAGTGGTAATATCACTTCGGTACCTGCCTCTATTCCTAAATCTGCTTTTGCTGTTGCCTGAGTCACTTCCATAAAACTTCTGGAATTTTATATATGGTAGCATCTCAAGTTTTAGCTGGTATCTTCCAGATTTGTTTATGCATCATGAAAGCTGGGCTACATTCTGGAAGCCAAGCTTAGTCTAGGTACTTTGTAGTTAGCACTACTGTAGAAAACCTTGCCATATTTTTATAGTGGGATTTAATTTTTATTGCTTGCAGCTCTGACTATTGCTGTATCCTATTTATTGACTAATGCTGAAAAGCCCTCCTTGTATATAAGCAGTAGATACATGCAAATAAAGTATTGTGATTTACTTTGAGATTAAGGAACGTGTTCTGTAGTTGCTCTGCAAGCAGACCTCCTATTGAACTGGAAATGAAGTACTGAGGGCAAATTTTACTACAGGATAATTTCTGGTGAATTCTTTACTGCTGTATGCCAGAATTTGACTTGCTTTATACTGTGAAATGGCTTTTTCTTAATGTTCATTTTTTTCAGACCACAGTATTGTCACTTAGGAAAATCTTTTATTAAACTTGCATGACGTTATCCCGTAGTATAAATAAAGGTATTTCTTACTTTTCATTCTGTAAAAAGAGAGTAAATTTTTTCATATGGTTTTGATTATATAAAAGTTATTGAAAAAATTGTTTTTATTCCTTGTTTCTTACATAACTAGAGGACAAAGCCTGGGTGTTGTAGGTTTATGTAGATTTGCAGAAATAAATTAATATATGAGGAAATCCAGAAGCCATTTAATTTTTTTTTTTTTATGTGGACTTCAGTGTGGGCAGTGTTTTCCTTGAAAATACATAGATTAGTTTTCCATGGGGAAAAAAAAAAAAGAAAAAAGTAGTTTGGAGGAAAAGTGAGTGCCAACAATCCTTTTTCAGTCTATGGATTTTTAGATGTATTAGGCCAATGCATTCACAAGATGAAAACTGACATTTTGGTAGTAAATTTTTTAAAACTTCTCAGCAGCATGAAAAAAGTATTTAAGTAAATTTTGTCAAATTAGCAAAATTTGCTAAAGTAGCAATAAGAAAAATTTGACCTCAGGGATTGTGATTCTTGATGTTTCCATTTAGATTTCTGAGGCTTTTAATAGTTACCTAAGCACAACTTTTGTTTCATGTCATCTGTGTGAAAGTCTCTTACATTTTGCCTAACTCTAATTTTGTTTTTCTGGTGCTATATAGACTCGAGAAACTGATGAGCTAAGAGCAGCCCGTGAAAAACACGAAGAGAGGCTGCAGATGTTACAGACCAACTACAGAGCACTAAAAGAGCAATTAAAGCAGTGGGAAGAGGGCGATAGCAGGTAAGTTACATAGCTCATTAAAAACATTTCCCTTATACAAGTAATCTGAACAGAAGTATTATATAAGTATATAGGTATTCAAAAGAGAATTTGATTTGAAGGAAGAAGCTACTATGTGGTCATCGAGACTTTATCCTTTGTTAAAGCACAGTACGTGGCATACCCCCCTATATGAGAAAAACTACAGTTGAAACCAAGAGTAAAATGTATTGAGCTGGTACTTTGACTTATTTTATTTAGGATCTCATTGTGAGCCCGAGTACTGGACAAAGGTCTGCTAGGGCTGCTTATTTATGCTTGTCTAATTCCCCAGTCGATTAATTTGTTGACTGTGTATGTTTTTAATTTTCTATAATAGAACAATTGCTCCTTATGTTTCAAATAGTTTTTAAAAATAATTTTATTCATTAAAAATATAGAAATAACTGCCTCTCTAACATTTAGTGGTTCAAACATTAACTGAAGCTAATCCAAAAATCCCCTTCTTAATAGGGGAAAAAAAGACTATGTGCATGAAAAGCAGGGTGTTTTCATCTGTTAAGTGATTATAAAATCAATTATTTCTGATCATTCTACAAAAATGTTGCAGCAATATATCTTTATTAATGGAAAGAAGAAAGTCTACCACATCAAAATTTAAATAGTGAATATTGTATATATAATTCTCCCTTAAATTCTATACAGAACAGTGAAAATTTGATGCAGAAATTCTTTATTTTTAAGTGCTTAGCAGAGAGTTAGAATTTTTGGCAAACCGATACATTTGGAGGTATGAAGACATTTCTTATCACTTCAGTTTTCAGACACTGCTAAGGTACAGTTTTTCAGACCCCGTTTCAAGAAAGTATTTTGAGCAGGTCCTTACATCCTGGTGGCTGTAGTAGAACTTTGGTGTGCATCTAAAGTTTAGTAAACACATATGTGTTTTACTAAAATAATTTCTTTTGTAATTACAGCAATACTGACTAAGCTTGACACAAACTCTGTAACTCTCTCTGACAGAAAAGGGAGTCACAGAAATTGCTGCAAAGCTGGTAGCTGTTCATAAAGTCCAGGGTGACATAAAGCGTCCTACTGTGAATGATAAATTGTCCCTTATATATAAGTAATGATTTGACTTATCTGAGTAGATTTGCAATGCTTTATAATACTATGGCATTTACTTAAGAATGGTTTGCCTTTTAAAAAGAAAAAAAAAATGTGGATGAAAATAATGGTAAGGTACAAATCTGCTACAAGCATTGGTAGCACAGAAAGATTTTTTGGAAATATCAAACCATAAATAATAAGTAGATTTGTTTAAATTAGAATGAAAAGTTTTTGTTTATTTAGGAAAAACATGGATGATTTTATCTTCTAGCTCACTGTTTTAAATTCAGTGCAAGCTGGAAATGAAACCTACTGGATGACAGTTACTTTATGCAATGAAATTATTTGATTCTGTGTCTAAAGCTAAGTAGGCATTCATGGTCCACTGAGAGGCCAAGCCTGAAAAGATACAAAAATTCAACCTAGATAAAGACAGTATAATCAAACTTGATAATAGGGTGAAGCACTGAGTGTTCTGGTTCTGATAGTTAAAAAAAAAAAAACAAAGAAAAGAAAAGACAAGAGAAAGAGACAAAACCAACTTCTGTTTCCATTTAAAATAAATGAGACCAACTTGCATCCTGACAGAATATATTTGAGAAAGGTAGATACTGGGGAAAGTGTAATACTAAATCTTTATTTGTTCATCTGATTTTTTCATCTGTAATTAAGATGAGCTGAAAATGACAGGGGGTTGATGATGTTTGTTGTCAGAACTGAATTGTAGGAAGCCATCATACTAAAACAGCTTTGCTTTTCCTTTTTAATATGCTTAAGCAAAGGAAAGTAGCCAAGACACAAAAATGATCTGTAAATGGTTATACCTTACACTGTTATTTTGGTATCTCAAAAAGCTTTATATTGCTGGTGTAATGTAAATTGTACATTAAGAACTCGGTATCAGGTACTTACATGGCACTTCTGATCCTCTGTAAGTGATGGAGGACCCCATTCTTTCTTATTCTTAACAGATTAGAATCTGTTATCGAGATGGCAGCTGATGGGACCTAATCCACCTGTCAGTGTACATACAACTTCCACTGACATACGTGACTGCAAAGATGATGGGGGCCTTATGAGGTTACCACATTCTCTGAGAGTTTATTTCTCTGCCTGGTAGGAATTTAGATTGCAGAGAGTTTTAAATTCATTTTATAAAGGATTTTTTAAAATACAATTTTTATCTTTTGCATTATTAAAATACATGAAATATTTTAATGAAAAAAACCCTGCAAAATATTTTCTTTTTCTATTTCTGTGCTTCTAAATTCTGTATGCTTTGTCCTGATGCATCGTCTTATTCATAGATAGCTTATTCTTTCATTAGACTGTAGGTCAACAGTTTGATTTAGAGTCGGCATTACTGCAACTTCCAGATTGGTTTGCAGGGGCATTAGGGGAGCTGGTGGCTCTCCCTTTTTTTTTTTNCAAGAGATTGTGTGATGGTTTCACCTTCTGCTTTCTCATACCAGTATTGTAAGGAATGTTGACAGAATGAATGTGGGTGACACTGCTCTGCCACGTGTCAGTTCAGAGTCATGGTGCCATATAAGCACAGTATCTGTCTGAACCTACCTAATTGAACTTTTCTGTAATACCACATTTAAGGTTTCATGCCTCACAGAATGTCTACATCATACAAAATTTATATGCAGTAGATGCCGCAGGTAAAAATTTGTATTTTCTGAAAGCCAGGATGCTTTTATTCTTGTGGTCCTAAAACATGTAGATACTTGAAAATGAACACCCTCTTTTTGCTCATAAACAGGATTGAAAGTAGTAAAAGCAGTTACCAGCATGCAGACCCCCGTCAGCTTTGTCAAGAAGATTCTGATGCTGTGTGGAATGAACTGGCTTTTTTCAAAAGGGAACACAAAAAGCTGTTGATTGAAAAGTGAGTTTGTTTCTTAAATGGTGTTTACATAAAGAAACATTCTGCTGTTTTTTCTGATGGTAGTGCTTTGCAAGCCACAGAAGAAGAATTCCTTGCAAAATTCCAAGATAAAACCATCTTCTACCAAAAGCAGAAAAGGAAAACATCAGCTATTTTTTTTTTCCTCCTCCCCCCCTTAAATCAGTGACAAGTTACAAGTTTGCTAGCACTAACAGAAACTGTATTCCATGATCTAGGGATTGTGTTAATTAATGTGGCTCTCATCTGTTGGAGGTGTCGCTCTTCATTAGCCTGTATTTTACACACTGCCGTGCTTCATTTTTGGAATGAGGTGGTGAGGGGATAACCTAGCCAGCCATCCTTGTTTGATCTCTGTGATACATACGCAATGCAGAATGCCTCAGCTCTCTTGGTTCCCTGCCCTGTCCTGCTAATCCCAGCTGAGCTCATTATGGTGTAGCCTTGCTGCTACTCCTGGAGCCAGAGCTGTCCAAGCTAATTACTGGTAGCAGCAGAGCTGCCTGTTAAGGGTCTGGTGTGGATCTGCTAACATGGTCCTTGGTAGTGACCTGCAAAAAGCACGAGGGAGTTGCTCTCTTTCTTGCTGTGCACAGCCTGTCCTTTGGGTTTAGCGCTGATCCCTTCACACAGCTCTTTTAGCTGTAGTAAGTGTAAAACTTGGTGAAGGAAACTCTTACTTTAGAAAACATACAGTTTGCTGCTTTGATCTCATAATTCATAGGCTATTATACTCAGCCAGGCAAAGTAAGAAAATGTCCTTTTATACTAGACAAAAGGAAGTTGGTATGGTATAATTAGCCCTTTGCTGCTATTTAACACTTTCTGTAAGTCAAGTTGATTTTTTTGGGTTTGTTTTTTTTTTTTATTTAAGAATCAAGACATCATAGAAACTTTTATTCAGACTTTGTTTTTGTCAGTATTAAAGAAATTGTGTTTTCCCAAGGGGTCACAATGTAAACCGATTTTGTGGAGATACCATGAAGGCTGCTATCACAGAATTTCAACAGCAGCAAATTGTTTTGTAGTATGTAAGTCCTTGTGTTGCCCATAAGCTTCTTCAGCGTATTATTGCCGGTAGCTGTGTTGCATGGGGTATTCTTATATCCGCCAGTTACAATTGTGTGCTTGTTCTTCTCACTTCATTGTCACATCTTTGTTTGTGGTTTTGAAACTATCACAAAAAATTATCACATGTACTTCTTTTGTTTATTTTTCTATGTAGGAAAGACCACTTTCTTGCCATACATGTAATTGCAGTTGTAATTCTCCTTCCATCACTAATCAACACATGCACCACAGGCAACAGTAACTCAGGAGCAATAACATAAGCCTCTCCTTTTCACACACAGCCTTGAAAAGAGATTGCTTACGTATTGTACACACCCTGAAGGTTGGTACAGTTGGACTGTTTTTCTAAAGCTCATGTGCAGTCACATTTATGAGGAACACTTATGTCTGGTACATTGCAGATCGGTGGCCTTAACTAGATTGTGGTGAAGTGGCATGAGCAAACAGTTGAGCTCTTCGAAATACAGAATTTTTAAGTCAAAATTCTGCGTAGTACTTAGTAAGAAGCCAGTGCACCATTGTGGTCATTAAGGTTAGGTCCTTGTGTGGGTTTAGGTGCTTTTTACTCTTTATGGGCAATGCAGCTTATCGTTAGTTGAAGGAAGGAAGGAAGGAATACATAATTCCTGTGTTTTTTATATCTGTCTTCAACGTCTGTTTCTAGTAATGACTGTCTTTAATTTGTTGAAGCAAGTCAGCATTTCAAGATCTGAGCTCATTTTCTTAAGAAAGTCAATATGAAATTTAGTATACTTTTTAGATCCATGGATAGGGGTTCTTTGTATTGCATGTATTCTTTCTTAAGCTCTGTGGATGAAGGACGTGATCTACAGAGTTGTACCAGTTACTTACATGTGTGATTTTACAAGCAGTGTAAGTAACTGAGGTTAGCCCATAGCTTTTGTGAACACACTTAATTTGATAGACCCTACTGATTGTTAGCTTAAGTTGATTTAGAATGTGTTTATCCAAATCCAGTGCAGCATTGCTTAAATAAGATTGTCTGTGTAGGGATTTCATTTTGGTTTAAGTCTGTTTGAACTTTAAATATGTGTAATTTCTGTCTCTGACTAGGCCAGAGTGTGAATGTTAGGAAAAGAGGATTATTTGTTGTTGTTTGTTTATTTGTTTTACCTGTAAGGAAGATTTTCCTTCCTTCCTTCCTTCCCTCCCTCCCTCCCTCCCTCCCTCCTTTCCAGGAGTAGAACAGTGATGTAAAATGTCTTTAGCTTGCATGTACATTGCTCTGAAAATAGATGGATTATAAATAAAGTATAGGGTAAACCCAAGGCAAGCCTGTTGATGCATGTCCCAGGCTCCAAAATGCAGTCATTACCAATATTAGCACACTGTAAATAATCAGTTTCTAAGTTATGAAATCTGTTTCTAAGTCAGGAAAACCTGAAGTTGCTTGGGAAGTCACTTGTTCTGGTGGTGGCTAATTCTAAATCCTCTTAAAGTTGGTGGAAAGACTTTGTGTCAGCCACTACTTGCTGTCAGGTGCTGTCTTCTGTAAAGTTTCCTTCTCATCACAAGCAAGGATTGCTTTGACTTTCTTGTAAGCTATTAAACACTATGCACCTTTTAAGCTGGGCACTAACAGACAAAGAAATACAGGGTTTCAGACTTAAATTTAAGCACCGCCTTTAAAGTATGTGATTTTTACTGTTTTCATGAAGTTCAGCATGCCTAATGTCAGAGTTGGTTTTTGGAGACTGTTGATTCAGAATGCGTGGCATTGTTACTGCCATGTTTTTACTTTTTGATTAGTAGAGAGTAGTATGTGCATGTTGTATCACTTTGCAATTATAATGAAATATGTTTCAGAGCCATGGGCTGCATCCTCTCTGTGATTAATGATGTATAAATTTGAGCTGTTTGTGCACATAAAAGAAAGTATCTATATATTGTTACAATCCCATACTAGATTAGTAAAATATAATAAATCGATAAACTCCGATTATTCAGTGTGTGCTCAATGCTTTATGCTTATATTTCTCTTGAATTTCCCAACATTCCCCTGGAAGGAAGAGGATTTTTTTTTTCTCTTGATATGATTTATTTTTATACTAAGTGCATTATGGAATAATTATTCTCTGACTTTATAGAAACTGGTTTTAGTAATAGTTTTACCTGACATCTTTATTAAGCTTTGTCCCCCTCTACTTACTCTTTCATAAAGAACATCAGATTGTATTCCACCATGTATATGATGTGGGTTGAAGGCTGCATTTTTAATTTTGTAAGTTACAAAAGTTACAAAATCTTATTTTTTTTAATTCTTTATTATGAAAACAAAACAAATTGGTCCAAAATTTAAGTTCACTTTGAGATCTGAACCAGTAGCTAAGAAAATAGTCTAACTTCTAAGCCCTCATAACTCATTGTCTTAAGAAATCCTACAGCAGCTGCCAGCTAAACTCATACCAAAATAGAAGAGTTACAAACAGTAACAAAAAAGAGGTAGCTGAAATAAATTCCCTAAGTATTCATTGAAGTGTTTATTAATGCAGGCGGCCAAGTGAAAACAATTCCACAGCTTTGCTAGGTCCCATTTTGGTCTTGTCACGTGGGTCATTTTCCCTATGAAGTATGCAATACCTGCATTATGCTGCAGTCATTTCCTGTTAAGTACCATGTTATTGCAGGCTACAGAAGCAGGGATTGTATTGATGTTCATGTTCTGTGTTAAGGAAAACATGGGATTTAATAATTTTTTTCTCCCCTTAAGCAAACAGAAAAACATAGTAGTATTCAAACAGCAGCTAACACTTAGCTGAGGAGGAGGGTGATCCATGCTTGTATAAATATAATATTTTTATTTAAGCTGCATGAAACTGCTGAAAACTTGCAAAAGAAAGATCTAGTAACATAAAAAATTTGAAATTTCTTTTATTCAGCTGTGCAACACCAGTGCTTTCGGATTCAGCATCTTGCAGCTGCATAGAACCAGAATATCTTCAATAAAAATAGGCGTATCATTTTACAGATAGATACATACATTTTTTTATATATGTATATATAAACATACACAGATATATATGTAAATCTAGTATAGTTTTCAGTTTTTTAGGTTGATTATTTTTAATCTTGGCTATTAAGTGCTAAATATTGTCTGTCTTTCTGTGGAATTGTATTGACAGATACGGCCTTCGACATTTTCTTCCCACATTAGTTAGATTCATCTTTGTATCTATATTATTTGGATTTCACTGAAATTCAGAGTAAATTAGTATGCAGCATGTCCAATTGAACTGCTACTTGATTGCAAGCTAGCTAATTCAAACTACTTTGGCATTTCCATATTAAATTCTTGTTTGCTGGAGTATAGGGATACCCCGTCCCTTTGGCCTTTATGTACAGACTTTGGAAAAGTTGACTGTTTATAAATTATTGTGGAAGCTTTACAATTTTACATCTTTCATTCTGGATTACTTTGTAGGCAATCTTGTAATTGATACCAGCAACATTTTTTTTACTTTTTATTTGACCTAGTACACTCTTCAACATAAGATATTATGACATAAGTCACTATCTTCACCGCTAACTGGAAATTGGTTGTCCATATGGTATGGCCATATGCAGCTAGTGATGAGGAGGAAATGTTTATAAAGTGAAAGAGATAGCCACATCATTCAAAGAACCTTTGGTAGTCATTCTTTCTTCTGAGTGCCTGGGTAGCTGCACATGTCCTCCAGGCAGGAAATGTGCTCTGGATCTTTGAAACATGTGGAACCACTGAAAGCTCAGTAGCATCCTTACTGTGCTATAGCAGCTATTTAATAAAGGTTTCTTATTAGCTTTGCTTTTGTAGGAAAACACAAGACCTCATGATTTCTGCTTTCCTTATTCTTTGTAGAGTCGAAGCAACTGTTCTATACCTTGTGTACTGGTATCTCGCCAGCCAGTTGGCAGGAGACTGACTTTGAACCAGCAACAGCATGTGATGACTCTGGCCTTTTCTATCTATCAGAATCAGTATGGTGGAGGAAAGCTAAATTTACTGTTCTGGAATGGTGGCAGTAAGAAACACAGAATCACGGAATCTTCAGAGTTGGAAGGGACCTCTAGAGACCATCTAGTCCAACTCCCCTGCAAAAGCAGGATTGCCTAGAACACATTACTCAGGACCGCATCCAGGCGGGTCTTGAAAGCCTCCAGAGAAGGGGACTCCACAACCTCCCTGGGCAGCCTGTTCCAGTGCTCTGTCACCCTAACTGTAAAGAAGTTTTTCTGTGTATTAGAATGGAACTTCCTACGTTCCAGTTTGTGCCCGTTGCCCCTCATCCTGTCACTGGGAACCACTGAAAAGAGTCTGGCTCCATCCTCCTTCAACCCACTCTTTAGATACTTGTACGCAATAATAAGGTCTCCCCTCAGCCTTCTTTTCTCTGGGCTAAAGAGTCCCAGCTCTCTCAGCCTTTCCTCATAAGGGAGATGCTCCAATCCCTCAATCATCTTAGTTGCCCTACACTGGACTCTCTCCAGCAGTCTCTTGAACTGTCTCTTGAACTGGGGAGCCCAGAACTGCACACCGTATTCCAGTTGTGGCCTCACCAGTGCAGAGTAGAGGGGGAGAATGAGAATGACCACCCTCGACCTACTGGACACACTCTTCCCTATGCAGCCCAGGATTCCATTGGCCTTTTCAGTGACAAGGGCACATTGCTGGCTCATGGATAATTTACTATCTACCAGGACCCCCAGATCCTTCTCCTCAGAACTACTTCCCAGCAGGTCCACCCCTAACCTATACTGGTGCCCAGCATTCTTCCTCCCCAGGTGCAGGACCCTGCACTTGCTCTTGTTGAACCTCATTGGGTTCTTCTCTGCCCAGCTCTCCAGCCTGTCCAGGTCATGCTGGATGGCAGCACAGCCCTCTGGAGTGTCAGCCACCCCTCCCAGTTTGGTATCATCAGCGAACTTGCTGAGGATACACTCTGTCCCCTCATCCAGGTCATTGATAAATATACTGAACAAGATTGGACCTAGTATTGACCCCTGGGGGACACCACTGGTTACAGGCCTCCAACTTGACTCCATTAATCACAACCCTCTGAGTTCTGTCACACAGCCAGCTCTCAATCCACCTCTCTGTCACCTCATCTAGCCCACACTTTCTCAGCTTCCTAATGAGGATGTTGTGGGAGACAGTGTCAAAAGCCTTGCTGAAGTCAAGGTAGATGACATCTATGACTCTCCCCTCATCCAACCAACCAGTTATAATGTCATAGAAGGCTATCAGATGGGTCAAGCATGATTTACCCTTGGTAAATCCGTGTTGACCACTTCCAATAACTTCCTGTTCCTCAACATGTTTGGAGATGACATCCAGAACGAGTTGCTCCATTACCTTCCCAGGGACAGAGGTGAGACTAACCGGCCTGTAGTTTCCTGGGTCCTTCTTCTTGCCTTTTTTGAAGATTGGAGTGATGTCGGCCTCCCCATGACTTTTCAAAGACAATGGAGAGTGGTCTAGCAATAACATGTGCCAGCTTTCTCAGCACTCGCGGGTGCATCCCGTCAGGGCCCATTGACTTATGGATGTCCAGCTTGGCCAAGTGGTCTCTGACCCAGTCCTCCTCTACTGAGGGAAAATCTTCCTCTCTCCAGACCTTCCCCCTTGCCTCAAGGGTTTGGGATTCATGAGGGACAGGTTTAGCAGTGAAGACTGAAGAAAAGAAGGCATTCAGTAACTCAGCCTTCTCTGTGTCTTCCACCACTAGGGCACTCGTCTCATTCATCAGTGGGCCTACATTTTCCCTAGTCTTCCTTTTTCTATTGATATACTGAAAGAATCTCTTCTTATTATCTTTAACTGCAGTGGCCAAGCTGAGTTCTGCTTGAGCTTTGGCCCTTCTAATTTTCCCCCCTGCATAGCTTCGCTACCTCTTGGTAATCCTCATAAGTTGCCAACCCCCTTTTCCAGAGAATGTAAAGTTTCCTTTTTTTCCTGAGGTCCAGCCAAAGCTCTCTATTTAGCCAGGCTGGTCTTCTTCCCCGTCGGCTCATTTTTTAGGACATGGGGATGGCCTTCTCCTGTGCTTCTAAGAGTACCTGCTTGAAGTATGACCCAGCTTCCTGGGCACCTTTGCCCTTCAAAACTGCCTCCCAAGGGACTCTCTCGACCATGCTCCTAAACAGGCTAAAGTCTGCCCTTCGGAAGTCCAAGGTGGCAGTTCTGCTGGCTCCCCACCTTGCTTCTCCAAGAATTGAAAACTCTACCATTTTGTGATCACTCTGCCCAAGATGACCTCCAACCTTTATATCCCCCACAAGACTTTCTCTGTTAACAAACAGTAGGTCCATTAGGGCACTTTCTCTAGTTGGTTCCCTCACCAGCTCTGTTAGGAAGTTGTCTTCCACACACTCCAGGAACCTCCAGGACTGTTCCCTCTCTGCTGCGTAGTATTTCCAGCAGACATCTGGGAAGTTGAAGTCCCCCATGAGAACAAGGGTGAGGAATTGCGAGACCGCTACCAGCTACTTATAGAATATTTCATCAGTTTCTACATCCTGATTGGGGGGTCTATAGCAAACTCTCACCACGATGTTTGCCTTATTGGCCTTCCCCTTGATTCTTATGCATAAACGCTCGACACTGTCATTCACATATTGTTAAGTTCTAGACATTCAAAACTGCCCCTAACATAGAGGGCCACCCCACCACCTCTTCTTCCTTGCCTATCCCTTCTGAAAAGTTGGTAGCCATCGATCACAGCACTCCAGTTGTGAGAGTCTTCCCACCACGTTTTTGTGATGGCAGCACATAGTTTCCTTGCTGTACAATGGCCTCCAGCTCCTCCTGTTTATTCTCCATGCTGCATGCGTTAGTGTAGATGCACTTCAGCTGGGCTAATTGTCCTGCCACTTTTTTGGGGGGACAAGCCTTAATTCCCACCTGATCATGCTCAGACAGTTCTGGAGTTACCAAACTATTACTACCCCTCATGTCTTCACTGCCACACGAATCACCATCCCCCACCAACTCTGAGACAGACTGCAAGACCTTACTAACACTTTTACCCAGAAGCACTGACATGCTGCTCCTAGGCACCACTTCAGTAATCCTGGTTTCATCCCCATCCCCCTTCAAACCTAGTTTAAAGCCAAATGAATGAGCCCTGCTAATTCTTGTCCCAGGATCTTTCTTCCCTTTTGGGTTAGGCTTTCCCCACCTGTTGCCAGCATGCCTGTTGTCCTGTAGATCAACCCATGATCAAAGAAGCCAAAGTTCTGCCAGATGCACCAGTCTTGGAGGCAGGAGTTAATTTGCTGGCTCCTCCTATTTATCCCCTCGTCATCCCCGGCAAATGGTAGGATAGAGGAGAACACTATTTGTGCTCCTGATCCCTTAACCAGCCGTCCCAGGGCCCTAAAGTCATTCTTCATTGCCCTTAGACTTCTGGTAGCTACCTCATCACCACCTTGAAATATCAGCGGTGGGTAGTAATCTGATGGCTGAACCAGGGAAGGGAGTTTTCTCATGTCCTTAATCCTGGCCCCAGGGATGCAGCTGACTTCCCTGTGGGATGGGTCCGGTCTACAAATGGGACCCTCTGTTCCCCTCAGAAAGGAGTCACCTACTACAATTACCTTTCTTTCTTTCTTAGTTGAGGAAGTCCTAAGGTGTGGGGGTAAGTGACTAGCCCTGGGTGACTCACTGGATGGATCATCCTCTCCATCCTCAATCACCTAGCCCTGGATTTCCAAAACCCCATACCTGTTATGCAAGGGCAATTGGGAAGGTGAGGGGGGTCGGCTTTAACAATCCTAGGCTTTATTAGTTCCTCTGCTTCTTGAGTGTGCCTTTTTTTTTTTTTTTTTTCTAGAGAACCTGATGAAAAAATGCAGTTTTGATTACCTTGATGGTCTCTTTGGCTAAACAGGAAATATCTGGTCATGGAGACTTTTTGTTTTTAAACCTCCATTGTTGTCTGCAACATCCAAATACCACCGTATTTTTTTTTTTAATTTGTTCAATTTGGTAGCTACATCGTAGATGAAATTAATTTGGTACAAAGTTCATTCACACTACATCAGTGCTAAAAAGTGGTAAAAAGTGTCACCTACAGAATATAGCCCTTCTGACGTATGTACTACCTCTGTAAAGTAATCTTTCTGTTCTACAGTTTTAGGAGTGCTGGGGCATAGCAGGCTTCTTCCTGCAAAATACTTAAATTAAAACAAGAGCTCAGGGCTCTTGTTTACTTTTTACTGCAATTAGTAATTCTATACTGCAAAGCCAAATATAGTTAAAATAATTATGTATATGTATTTCTTTAGGTTTTAGATGGATAAAAAGATTGCTTAATCTAAAATACCACCTTTGTTCTGCTGAAAGTTATTATAGCTTAGATTCTGCAGCTGGTGTTAGGGCGTTCTGACAAAGGTGCATTCTCACTGACTACAGTGAATGTTGCTCAGTGGAAATGATAGTTAGGCTCAAGTGTGAGAACTTGAAACAGTGCAGTTGTTGGCTAAAACCACTACAAATAATTTAAAATGTAAGAAAACAGCAGCATTAGTTTTACTACAGGGTGCAGTTTTTAAAAGATCTTTGTAAAGGACCAAAGTCAGAACTGTAAAGGCCACAT
Source organism: Anarhynchus alexandrinus (assembly GCA_008711295.1). Taxonomy (NCBI): domain Eukaryota; kingdom Metazoa; phylum Chordata; class Aves; order Charadriiformes; family Charadriidae; genus Anarhynchus; species Anarhynchus alexandrinus. Next base: position 596,685 of record VUYV01000193.1, on the reverse strand, counting down.
GAAGTCATTTAGGGGCTTTTGTATAATTAACTTGCATGGTCCCTTTTGTGAAGAGAATTATTTTCTCTTTTCTAGCAAGCTTCCAGTTACATTTTCACAAAGGACTGTGTCAGCTAAATGAAACAAATATATTGTTGTTTTCCAGTGAGTGTGATCTGTCAGGGATAATGAAATTAATGATCTTTAATTGTTAAGCTTGTCTCTAGAACTTTTCTTACCTGTGTCCACCAGATCTTGTAATTTCCTGCATCCTGGCTAACAGACAAATTTGGGGGCTTGCTGTGTTTTTGGAAATCAGATGTGTTGAAGTTTTTCCTTTGTTCTTCCATACCTTGCAGGTATTTGTTCAAAATCCAAGTAGTATTATCAAATCTCCATAAGTAGCCTGTAAGTGCCTTGTCATACACGATCAGACTGTGTCATACTGAAAACATGCAGTCATGCCATTAAACATTATTCCATAATACATAAGCAGGGTAAAGCAGAATTAAAGTTGCATTAGTGATAAAATTTGGGCATTGTCAGGGACAAGAATAGCAGAGAGGTGTTGGAGAAAGATAGGGACTCTTAAGTTGCTTCCCTTTGTATTGCTTGCATGGTATTACCTGCCGTGCTGTTGAGTCACTGTAATTTCTGTAGATTATCTGAGTGCAACAGACTGAAATATTGTACTGTTGGTTAGCACAGTGCCTGTGACAGTGCTGTCTTTTTCATATCTCTATTGCCTAGATGAAAGTTCTTCAGCGTTTACATGGATATGTCTGATTTATCAGCCTACATATATACATATATACGTAAAAATAAAGAAGTACTAAGTGTGTCTTGTTAAACTGTGCTGAATGTTCATAGTAAGAAGCATATGAACCTACAATCTATAACACCAAAGCACACCAAAGCTATTATGTCAGGCTGCTATATTAATAGAGTAACGAGGGAGTAATGAATATAGGTTTCTCTCCAACACCTTCTATAGAGTTCCTAGGAATTCTGCTAAGGGCAGCACTGCTTGGTGCTTTCTGGCAACAGATGAATTTAGCATACAATGCTATTTTTCCATTTTCCTCGCATCTTACTGATTTTGGAGGGGAAATAGCAAATTTTCAAGTTTAGGTATAGCTTAGGTAGCTTTCCTAATAGCGTGTGGAACTTCAGAACTGAATTTTGCAAAGAAGTAGAGAATTCTTTGCAGAATTTGCAGCAGAGAATTCCTGAGTTTCTTCAAAGACTGCAAATAATATTTCACAATGAAAATTATTAAGCAATGTTTATGTATTCTTGCCCTATCTCTTGAACTCTTTCCTAAAGTGTACAGTTCTGGAATTTTTGTGGCTCAGCATGATCTTTGTGATGAACTACTTGGCTTTCTTTTGCTGCATCAGGCAGAATATGCATATAAATACAAAAGTTTAACCTATTTTAATGTTTTTGGATCTTTTTCTAATTTGTAAAAATTCAGAATGAGTGTTCTAAGACGTATTGCTAGATTTGCTTTTTTCAAATACATTCACATGAGAAAAAACATGCCATCTTTTAAATTTTCCTAGAACTCAAATATTTCAGTTTAAGAACTAATTTCAGAAATTGATTTGTATCCTTACTTTGCATTATTGGAAACCAGCTCCATACTAAAACCAGGCTGTAGGTAATAGAGACTTTGGTGTGTTGGTTTTCTGAGGTTTATATAAAGTTTAAAAGCACTGATGTGACAATATAACTCTCTTGATATTCATGCGATGGAGTCCTCAGCCTATGTGCTTCTCTGAGTTACGTTGGTTACACTGGTACCCCAGTCATGGCCCTTCAGGTAGCATCCTTTCTGAACTAACTACAGGTAAACACTGTTTATAAGGCTGTTCTTATGGTCTTAAAGGAATGAAAAAATTAAAATTGAAATGATGAGCGTAATTCACACAATGTAACATTTATTTTCTTTTTAAACACCTTTTGGCCAATCAGCTGGGTTTGGTGCTACAGTAAAACAAATAAAAGATTACTAAATAGAAGATAAAATTTTAGGCATGGGTTTCTACCATCCTTTTGCAAGCTAGAGGTTATGTTGCCATGCCGAAACTATTTTAGTCACTAGTCACTATCGCATCTTTGGGTTTTGAGTGACTGTTAATTTGAAATATATCTCAAAACTCATTCTTGACAACTGTGACACTGTTCACTTTTTTGTTATGTGAACAGACATTGGATTGGAGGGGGGGTGGGTTGCTTTTATCCTTTTTTGCTCCTGAATGTGGGTTGTAAATCAGAGAGACTTTACTTAGCACCAACAGATATCGCTTCCTGCAATTTTCATCCATCCTGTAAGTGACTGAATTGGGAAACAAGAATGATAAAGACATATTTCTGGGAAGCGAATGGACAAAGCAGAATATATAGCTCAATGACTCTATATAGTCAAATATTCCATTTCCTTGGTTAATTAAGACTACAGGTTTCTTTGTGTAAACTGTAAGTTTACAATTTTCTTCCTGTAAAGGAATTCCAGTAAATCATTCTGGATAGTTTGAATGTTCACAGAATGTAAGTAATGCTAGTACTTTCTGCTTTACTCTTCTTTTGGCAGCATTATCCCCAGACATATGTAATGGTTTTTGCTCTCTCGCACAGTCTAGATCAAACACCTGCTCCCAGGTTTACTCTCACCTCCCAAGGCTGTCAGTTGACACATAAATATACAGACCCATGAAAAGAGCGTATTTTGCCCTTACTGCAGGCAAATGTTCTTGAATCATAATGCTGTAGGAACAAAGTGAAGAATTTCTGTCAGAGTAGTATTTCACATGTAAAAGTTGGATAAAGTTTCTGCCTAGCTTGGTTCTCATGACTTTAAGCAATTTTTGAGTAGTAGAAAATTAGAATCAGTGTTTGCATTATGCTGTATTAGAATCCTCATCCTCCTTTACATCAGCCTCTTTCCATGTTTTCTTTATGGGCTTTTTACAAAAAGTATACATAATGTGCATGTGTATTCTACTCTGGTTTTACAGAGTAGAATTTTTACCCTTCTGAAGACTCATGAACAGAAAGTACAATTCAGTTTTGCTTACCTAGAAGACCTTTCTATGTTGATTTGCTGTCTTTCTTTTCTCCTTTCTTTTCTGAGGGAAAGAAAATGCAGCTTCTTCTGCTGTCCCATTTTCCTTGTAAGGATTATTAGACTATTTAGCTTAAGCTTTGGATAAGAAAAAATTCCCTGGCACTACTTCGACCCGGTGTCTTTAAAACTTACTTATTTGGGTTACTCTAATAAGCAACACAACTGTCCCTGTTTAAGGACCCTGATAAAGAGCATGCAAAGCTTGCTTAGCAGTCTTTTTCTGTCTGATTTTCTTCTTAATTTGGCTTTGCAGTCTTTAACAATCTTCCATGACTCTGGAGGAAAACATTTGAAAAGGCAATAGTTAACCTCTTGGACTCAGAGGAAGGCTTCCCTGACTGCAGCAGCTCCTGGACTAGCCCCCTGATATCTGTCCACACCAGCAGCAAGTATGCATTAGGAGATTGTGGTTGGTTCTGCTTATTTCTCCAAAGAGTCATCCTGCTGCAGTCTTACAACATGTAATCCTTGGGAAGGAGTCGGTTTCCTCAGTGGATTATTCCTTCTTATGTATTCAGCTCTATTAGAAATGAGATTCTCTGCTTGGTTTTATTTTCCAGATAAAATTCCCTGGGACAAATGGGAAAAAAGTCTTATTGTTTGTTTGGATGTTTATTTTAGACTGCCATGAGCCTGCTCTCTTAATTCCTTTTATCTGTATGCAGAGGAGTGTAGGAGTCTCCTGCTGGCCCTACCTGTGAATGCTGAAAGCTGCTGATGAGCAATGACTGACTTATGGGATGTGTATTACTCAGGAGGAAGCGGTTTGCTAGAGGACTAGCTAGAGTCCTCTGGCAATGGGTTAACCTAAGGTCGCAACACTTGAGGGAAGGAGCCCTTTAAACTTGTAAGTGCAGAGAGAAAGTTTATGCTATAGTTCAGGATATCTTTCTAAATTACCTTTTCTTTAATCATTGAGACCCAAGTGCGCATGTGTGTATGTACCTTAGATTTGGAGCCCTGCAAGAGCTCCTGATGGTATCTTTAGAACTGCTGACAATTAAAAATGATGAGTACTAGGAAATTTTGTTCTAGCAGGAAGGTATATTTTGCAGAAGCTCTGCTTGTATGCAGATGGTACGAGCATTTCGCCTGTTCTAGTAACTTGATAAGTAAGCAACTGTTACAGAGAATTTCTTGCTGATGCCTAGCTATAATCTAAAAGAAATCAGAAGTAATTCCTTTGGCAAAACTGATTCTGTAGCACAGTTTTTATTATGCTACCTCTTCCTATATTCCAAATGGGTGAGTATTACAAAAATAAGTAGATAATTGTGGAGTAATCAAAAGTATTATATTGGCATAAAATAGAATTCAGAATATTGCATCATATTGGAAAGAGCAGATACTATATTGGTGGGTCAAGGCCAGTACTTTAAAAATGTATGCAATACTAGCATAAGCTATTAGCTGGATAAATTTGATCTCTCTTGATTTCTTACTATCTTTGTTTTAATATTGCCAAGTGAGACTGACAGTTGTAGTTGGAGGGTAGAAATGAAGCATTGGTACATAAAACAGGATGCTATGTGCTTTCCTGCTCCTCTCGGTGCCTTTGGTGGATGAAGCTGCTAAGCCGCTTTCCATTATATTTGAAAAGTTGTGGCAGTCTGGTGAAGTTCCCACTGACTGAAAAAGGGGAAATGTAACCCCCATTTTCAAAAAGAGAAAAAAGGAAGACCCAGGGAACTACAGACTGGTCGGTCAGTCTCACCTCTGTGCCTGGCAAGATCATGGAGCAGATCCTCAGTGACAGCCACCATAGCTTCATGAAGGGCAAGTCATGCCTGTCAAATTTGGTGGCCTTCTATGATGGGGTTACAGCGTTGGTGGATAAGGGGAGATCAACAGACGTCATCTACCTGGACTTACACAAAGCATTTGACGCTGACCCGCATGACATCCTGGTTTCTAAACTGAAAAGGCACATATTTGACTGATGGACCACTTGGTGGATAAGGAATTGGCTGGATGGTCATACTCAAAGAGTTGTGGTCAATGGCTTGATGTCCAAGTGGAAATCAGTGATGAGTGGTGTTCCTCAGGCGTCGTTACTGGGATGGGTGCTATTCAACATCTTTGTCGGTGACATGGACAGTGGGATTGAGTGCACCCTTAGCAAGTTTGCCAGCAACACCAAGCTGTGTAGACCAGTTGACATGCTGGAGGGGAGGGATGCCATCCAGAAGGAACTGGATAAGATGGAGAGGTGGGCCTATGCAAACCTCATGAAGTTCAACAAGGCCAAGTGCAAGGTCCTGCATGTGAGTCAGGTCAATCCCAAGCACAAATACAGGCTGGGCAGAGAATGGATTGAGAGCAGCCCTGAGGAGAATGGGTGCCTACAGAAAAGATGGAGAAGGACTCTTTATCAGGGAGTGTAGTGATAGGACGAGGGGTAACACTTTTAAACTGGAAGAGGGTAGATTTAGATTAGATATTAGGAAGAAATTCTTTACTTTGAGGGTTGTGAGACAGTGGAACATGTTGCCCAGAGAAGTTGTGGATGCCCCATCCCTGGAAGTGTTCAAGGCCAGGCTGGATGGGCTTTGAGCAACCTTATCTACTGGGAGGTAGGGGTGGAACTACCCATGGCAGGGAGTTGGAACTAGATGATCTTTAAGGTCCCTTCTAAGATAAACCATTCTATGGTTCTATGTTACAATCAAGAAGAATGACTTTCATGAGGTTATTGATAGTAAACAAAACACTTCTAAGCTTGTTCTTGTGATGTGAAAACAAAGACATGATTCTGATTCTGAACTGCCATTTAGAAGATACTGACAGTCGTCTGGGAAGTGCCAGTGGATTCCTGGTAATTTAGGGTGCTGATTCCTGTTAATTCAAGGACTTGGTGGCTTCTCCTTGACTAGGAAGGAGTTGGAAGTTGTTCTCTGACCATGTAATCTAGAGCATCTAAGACTGTTGCTGGCCTGGACTGTTTTTTTGTCAACAGAGTAAACTTTAAAAGTATTTTGGATTAGTTTATATTGTCAGCAGGTCTCATTGGGTTTTTGACTTGTTTTGGAACCAGATAAGAAAATGCTTACTGTTGAGAAAGAATGACTGAAGAAATGAAATAGTCAAATTCTACCAGATATACTTACAAGCAGCATAACCTCTTTATGCAGAAGGCTTAAGGCCATGAGGCAATTTCAGGTCTGAACAAACGTGAAAAGCAGTACACCAGTTTCTAGGCTTTGTGTGGCTTAAAGTTATTTTTCTCCCATCTGATGGACTATCATTTGAACTTAGCAGAGCTGCTAGAAAATACAACATTTGAGTAAAAAAAAGAACAAGGTCTTTGTTTCTGGAAGGAGTCATAAATTCTGGATTTTTTTCAGTCCACTAGTTTTATTACTCTTTCAAGCACATTGCAAGCCCAGTCTTTTTTTCCTCCCTCTTTAAGAAATGGTCCTGAGCAGAAAAAGTGTGTGTGGGAGCTGAATACATATTTTAAATAGAATTTTCATTTCATCTAATAGATACAGGATTAGTGTATTTGTTCTCAAAATTAGAAATTGCAGTTATGTAAGTCAGTCATAGTTACGTAACCTTCATTATTGGCAAATTTTGTAGGGTGTTACTGTAAATTTTCAGGGTACATTTTTCAGTTATACAGTCTTCTTTAGGACTCTAGAAACCTTGACTATAAACTAACCAGGACTGAAAAGACTTTCCCAGTGCCACCAGAAAAGAGTTGTTTGCTGTGTTTTGAAGACGTCTTATACCTTTTCAGCTTAAAAAAACCAAACCAAACTGATTGAAATGAACCTGTATAAAAAATGCATTTAGGTACAGGCCAAGTGATAATTGCAATTTCAACATTGCAAGCAACATTTGTGGCTCACTGTGTTAGCATTACCATTGCAGGTATGAATTTAGACTTTGAGTTTACTGAAACTTAATACAAGTTTAACTGAGTGGTTACTTACTTTCTTCTCATCTGGATTGCTTATAGGTATTCCTAGTAATGAATCTCCTTTGCCTAAGGTTATTCATGTGTATAGCTAGAAGATGTTCTGTGCAAATTTTCAGAGACAATTCTGAGCATTTTTTTTTGCTTTTAAAACACATTCAAATTTATTTAGGTTTTATTTCTATTTTTAGTTTTTTCCATCAATTTATTAATGGTTATTGACACAACTTACAGAATTCTGGGATTTCAACACCATGCAAGTTTTCACTTACTCCACATATCAATATAAAAGATTGTGTAAGTTGGATTCACAGTATTGGATATCACAGTATTGGATAAACATTTGCACAAAGGTCATGTCTGGTATCTCTCTGTTGTTTTAAATTATACCATAGGAAATTCCCTTTTTAAAAGTTGAATTAAATAGTAGAATGAATACACCACATAAATGTGACAGACTGTAAAATGCAGTAGTAGCCTTTGACTTTGTCAAGAGAAAAGGTGCGAAGATGTGAATTTATCATGAGCTGGAAGTGATCAATTTATACACACACTCAGGTTTGTTTGTCTTTCCTCTTGACCTGCATATTTCCATTGTATTCAAATCTCATCATTCGTTCTTGAATTATGGTTCAAAGGTCTATCTTCTCTGAGTCTACAGAGCAAACCACTTTTTTCCAAAGAAAAGTTTTTTGCTTTCTTATTATGATTACCACAGATTTTCTTTTGAGTTCTGCATTGCTGTATGTATTCAATTTAGAACCTTGATCACTTCTATTGTCTAAATTATGTTTTTCCATAGGCCCCTTCTTTTTCTTTTTCTTTTTCTTTTTTTTTTTTCCTGGTTCATCAACCTTAGCTGCAGGACTGCATAGTTTGTCCTTGTTAATTTCTCACTTGGTTGATTTTTTTCTTTTGGTGATGTTGTGTATGGTTTGCTTAGCAGCACTTCAGTACCTACATACATCATATTCCTCCTTTCGTACTGGGCTATCATCTCTAAATGAACTTCAGTTTCTAGCTCTACCCGGTACAAATGGAGCTTAAAATCTGTTTCTTGTAAAATACTTAGAAGGTTGAGGGTTTTTAATTCTGTAATAGACAGAATAACAAGATCTTGTTTATGAGATGCTGACTGAAATAACAGACAAACTTAAATACAACCATAGAATTAAAAAAATCATTTTTTAAAATGCAGAAAATAATTTTTCCTCAAAAAATGAATGCTGATTTATACCTTTCATATGCTATATATTTTATTTGCTTGCTCAAGCAAAAACATACATAGTATGAAAAAGAGAACTAGAAAGCACCCTGCTTGCCAACCGATATATTGTCATTGGGAGACTTGTGAAGGGGTAAACTGAAAGCGTCCTCCATGTTCTATGTTGCTGCTTTGCAAAGCAGAGGGTTGACTGTTTCCAAATTTTTGTAAATTTGTTCTTCTCCTGCAGTTCCTAAATAGTCTCATTGGTGAACTTCCCTACTGGGAAAAGAGTTGTGCTCAAATACTTGTGCCACTCAGTATTATAATCGGAAACAGGAAAGATAATTAACCTAATCCGCAATGTAAATTTATAATCTCTTTCACTTTGTTTAGTAACTACTGGATTTATCAGGAGAAAAAATATTTGATATCAGATACAAAAAGTTTAAAATATGCTGTTATTTTTTCTTTTCTTTTTAAGTCAAGCTTGTAGTTGTATGTAATTGTAAAATGTGAAATTTTTGGAGCAGTCTTAAAAAATATTGCTAGAAGCACAGTTAAATGGAGATTAACATAAGGCATCTAAAATACACATCATCCTCAAAATTGCCTACTCTTGAAACATCTTCAACTGCCGGCGTTTCTACTGTAAAAAGATGGAGGAAGCAAGTACTAATGTTCAAAGATTTCTTTTCAATATCCATGCCTCAAGACTAAAATCAGCTAGAAACACTTTACACAGAAGCTACCTTTACACTGTAGAAATATCTTCAAAGATTCCATCTCTCAGCTTCAGTTTGTCTCTTGGATCTTTTCAGATGACATAAACACGATGCCCTTTGCTCAGCACTTGCTAAATCAAACACAAGTTTTTCAATGCACAGAGAAATCCCCTTTCATTTAGGATCAAAACCTGGCACATTTCTTCTTTCCATTGTTTGATGTGTTAATTGAAACTGAACGATGCAAAAACCGATGCAGTAAATCTAGTGAGCATATGCCTAAGATAATTACAGCAAATATTAGCTTCATCTGCTAAAATAGTGTTGGAAGATCATATTCGCAGTATCTGAACTTTGACACGGCTGTTCTGACTCTCTAGTTCCAGTAGGTTAGTATTCTGCATTACCACACACAGAGCTTATTTTTGATCCTTTGAGTTGAAGGATTGCAGAGGTAATTCTTCTTTCACCCTCAGTAAGTGAGGGAAGCATCTCATGTCACTAGAATCTGTGCAACTGGATCACAGGTCTCTTCAAGTACCTAATCCACTTCGTAAAAGAGTTGAACATAGATCATTCAAAGGCTGGTTGGGCAGACATAGTCTGCTAAAGGCAATTCCCCGTCTGGCGAAAAAACACACAGAGATGTTTACCTTCAGACCCACTTGAAATATTTTTTGGAGAGGAAGGGAGAGTTTCATAAAGATAAATCAGACGAAACGATAAATGAGACGAGACCTGCTGTTTAGCTGATGTGACAACGTCCTCTTGCACCAAGAATGCTCCTGCAGTAAAGGGACTCTTTTTAAGTATAGGAGAAAGTGGGTGTTGGTACTGGGAGGTCACAAAAGGAAAGCTGTTTTAAAATATTGTCAACAGTAGCTGACTGGCATATTAAGCAACAGAATGAGAAAATAATTTACAAGTACTTCTGTGCTAGAAGCGCAAAAACTAAGATGTCAAGCTAGACTGCTTGGCATCAGATGACACTCCTGACACATTAGACATCTCAATGACCTGGAGAAAGGAGGATAATCTATGGGGTACAGTGTTGTCCCGGTACTACCTTTGCAGGAATGACAGAATAGGATTACCTGGTGAGAGAGTGGTGCTGTATGAAAGGCATTATTTAAGTGTAATATTGGACAGCTATTACAGAAAAGGGGAGCACTGTGTAATGCTTTTGTATAGAAGTCCTATATTTCAGTAATAAATAAGTAGCAGTGAGATTGTACTGCTGATCTCTTCCTCAGGATGCTGATAGTGATGCAGAAATGTGAAGTGAGATTCGACAAGTTGTGAAGAACATGGAAGGTTTCAACTATCCACATAGAGCCTGCATCATTATCTTGCCAAGACAAGATGTAGGGTTACAAATTTTTTATGGAATAAGTAACTTTTCTAGAACAATCAGTCTTAGAAACCAAAGGGAGAAACACTGTTCTGGATTTTATTTGGAGTGATACACAGAACTTAGTTCAGAAAGCATTAGAGACAAAGCCTTTCTGTAACAGTTACCTCAATACAATGAGAAACACGGACTTGTGCAGCTTGAAAGGAACCTCTGGAAGCTATTTTGTCCAACCTGCTGCTCAAAGCAGGGTGCATGGATTTTTCCCCTCAGTTTTATATCATCTGTGAACTTGCCAAGAGGCACTCTAACCCATCTTTGAGGTTGTTAATAAAGACATTAAACAGTACTGTTTCTGGTATGGATCCCTGAGGGATGCTTTTAATAGCCAGCTGCTAGTTGGACTCCACACCAGCGTCACCCTTTAAGCCTAACAGTCCAGCCAATTTCCCAGCCACCTTATCTACTTTTCAATTCAGATCTCAACTATCTGATAATAAGAAGGTGGGAGACCATCTCAAATGCCTTGCCAAATTCAAGGTATACACTGTTGCCTGCTCTCCTTTTATTCTTGTAGCCTGTCATCTCCTTACAGAGGCAATCCTTGGTAAATCCATCATATCTGTTTTCAATCACCTTCTTGTCCATTAGGTGGCTGGATGTGATTTCCAGGAAGATTTGCTCTTTAACTTTCCTAGGAAAAGAGGCGAGGTCTGTATGTCCCCCACATCTCATGTTTTATGAAGATGGATTCATGTGATGTTTGCCTCTTTTTTTTTTTTTTTTCTAACCTAGATTTAAATAGTAGCAGAAGAGAGTGGACCAAATCCATTGGCCTGGGGATATTCACTTCCCAGAAAGGGAACCACATAGAAACGAACCAACTTGTCAAAAAACCTCCAACCCCCCAAACATTAGAATAAGCATTATAGAAATCGTATGAACAGTTGGAGTCTGTTACAAAAGGCACTGTAGCTGAAACCCAGTTGAAATAGGTGCTACAATTTAAAAAATGAAATTAAAAAAAAAACCCTACCAAACAAACCAACCCCCACCCCAAAAAAGTCTTAAAAAAAGTGAAAAGGAAGCCAGTTAGGAAATTTGTAGGTAACAGTGTAAAAGGATACACAGGCTTTACAAAGGCCATAAAAGAACAGCTCAGTGAATCTTTGCATCAGTCTTCTCTGTTGAAGATGCTAAAAAGATGCCAATAACTCATGTATTCTTTGTAGCAGATAGATCAAAAGTGTGAGATCTGTTGGAAGTAACTGTAAAGCAATTATGAGGTCAAGTAGGTAAGTTATTTGTTAATATCTTGTTAATATCTTCACACCCCAAGGAGTGTGAAGAAACTGAAGTATGAAATTACTGAAGTGTAACCTCACTGTAAACAGCCACTGTGCCAGTTGACAGGCAGGTTGCCACTGTAACTCCCATCTACAAAATGGGCTCCAGAGGGAGCTGCAGACCAGTGAGCCTGACTGCTTCCACACTTGGGAAGATGGCAGACTGTCTTTAGGAAAAAGACGGAAAAAAAAAAAAAAGAAAAACCGGTGAGGGAGAGAGATCACTGAGCACAGATCAACACAGTTTTGTTGGGGAAGCATCAGTGTGGCTCCTGTAAAGGGAAATCCTGCTTCATTAACCTGCTGGAATTGCAGAAGGGTGACAGTAACCGTGTGGATAAATCTGACCTGTATTTTCCAATTGCCTTTGACAAGACTCCACATGAAAGGTTATAAAGAACTTCCATTCCTGCGGGATTGGAGGAAAGGTCCTTTTAGCAACAGGGAGCCAGTTAAAGCAGAGGAAACAAAAGGTAGTGCTTATGTGCTCCTTTCAGGATGGAAAATTGGAATCAGACAGCAGAAACTGTTAGGCTTGTGCTCTGTCCTGAGTAGCATCTGCTTTTGCCTCTGCTGGAGACAGAGCACTGGGGATGGATGGACCCAGGGCTAGTCTAACCTAGTCGGGCAATTCTAGCATTCATGCAAGCCAGTCATTGACTTGTATAGGTTGGGTCTTATATTACACATTGTAATTTCTTGTCTAGGCTTGCCTGAAATATTTCCAGCTTAGATATATCATAACTTCAGTTGGGGACTGTTTCACAGACAAATGAATTTATTTGGAAGTGCTTCAGATATTCAGACTATAAACCTACCCTTTTTATTTCATATCATTTATTTGCTTCTGCATGTCTTTCATCACCCTAAAAAAATGTTTATGTAGAAGTTAGCTCTTTAAAAAATCTTATACAATTATCATTATATGCTTGTCACTTAGGAGGCAGTATGAATGTATATATATGCATGTAAATGTGCGTCCATTCAAATAATGTTTTTTAATTTGAAAAATAACATGTTTAGAAGATAGAGGTTCAAGCAAGAAGTATTCTAAAATATCCTTAATTCTCTCCCTTGTATTCATGTAATGTTGAATACAGCATTTAATTACACAAATAGAGAATGTTTTTTCAAGAAAGCATTTTGCCATTCAGTGCAAAAAGTGAACATGCTATGAGGAGTTAAGACAGTGTGGAGGTAAAGGCCACTGTAGTCTGTTATAGAAGTCGATGATGACTGAGGCATGCAGAATGAAAGAAGAGCAATGAAAGTGAACCTGGGAAGGCAACTGAGCGATCCTGAAAATAGCTGGAGTCTTATGCGTCATGCAAAGCAAGTTACTTTAACTTTTCTTTGTACTTCATGTGAGACTGTGGGATGTCAATTGCAATGTTTAGAGTTACAGCTGAGTCAGAGATGCATTAAACATATAAAGTGCTTTAAAATACTGTGTACACTGAAAGACCATTTTTTTTAAAACACTTTCCTTAAGTTAGCAGATATTTTGGTGTGATTTTCTTTGTGCCTTATCTCAGAGGGATTTTTGTAAAGCATCAGTTTCCTGCAAAGCAGTTAGATGCTGCTGTTCAGAGTACATGAGAAAAGGCTGTGAGGAAATTAGCAATCCAACCTTCAGAACAGAGCTAGAATAATGTGTATTTGTATAGGATCGGAGGTTATATTTTAAGCAAAATCTGCCTATTAAATGACTGCCCTATGTTCTATGTGCTGTAGAATCCTAGGCTAAAGTAGGTGGGGATCTTATTGCTAAAATAGTGTGCAATTAAAGATTGTGTCAGAAAAAAAGAAGTATAAATTAACCATTTAAATTAATGTCTTTCGTTCTAGCATTTCCCAATTTGACTTTGAAACTTTAGCATTCGTATCCTGGAAGCTTTATTTGTATGTGATTTTAATAAAATGAAAAACAGTAATTCAGTTATTTTGTTGTACAGACCTTAGCTGGTTGATATTACAGAATAAACTATAGTAGTAATGTAGTAGAAGGTCAAGGCTGGAAAAGGGGAGGAGAGATTTTGTTAATAAGTTTCTCAAATAGTCACTGTAAAAACAGGAATGGTAAGATATATCTGCACAAGGTTGGCTGGTAGTTTCCCCTGAGACTGAATACTTATTCCCCTCTCAACAGGATTCCGCCTCTGAACGGTCTGCTTTTCATTTCGACTGTTTTCTTACCTAAAAAGGACCAGCTGAAACAGTATACGTTACAAACAACATTATATCTGAATTTTGTAAATTCAGGTTGATAAATTTTAATTAGCTGTTGTACAAATGGCAAATGTTTGAAGTATGCTAAGTATTGTCAAATTAGAACTAATTCCTGGATGTTGACAATTTCTTCCCTAGTAATATATTGATATGGTTTTGGTTTAATTTTTTTAATGGTTTTAGTGGCATCTACGTGATTGTTCTGTGCTTCTTACTTTTTTATTTCCTCTTTTGTAGACTGAATCTTGAAGAAGAATTGGATCAGATGAAAGTACACCAATCTGTGGGTAAGTTCACAATACAGGAGTTCAACCACATTTACAACAAAAAAAGGAAAGGTATAGTATTTTATATGTGTATATGTAGTCTATTAGAAATATTAATTTTAAGGTTATTTTCTCTCCAAAAGTAAATTTCTTTTGCTTGAATGTGTATTTTGTAAGCATAAGGCCATATATATTCTTATTTCAAAGTATATTGACCCTTAAGTTTTCCACATGCCTATTAAATCAATGACAATTTTTACGTATAGATATACACTAATACATGTTTGCATCTTCCGTGTATATCCTACATACAAAATCAGTTATTATTTTATGTTTAAAAAATCTATGTATATGTATATAAATACATATGTCTAAAATCTAAAACATGTTGATATATTTATGAAGCTTTCTCCAGAATCTAAAATGTTTTTTTCAATATTGAAATACAGTGATACAGAAATTTCTTGCTTATTCAGACTTCTTTTTTAATACTAGTATCACAAATTATGTGAATTTGAAAGGAAATCAAAATGGTGGAACTCGTAAAAGAATTGATCATGAATGTCTTCTTTTATATCTTTACAATCTTTACAATAGTTGATGGTTCTGTGAAGATAGATCTTTGTCATTCACATAGGTGATATATTACCATTGCCTCTCCATCACTCCTCTGATTCTTTGTATTATTTGCTGTTCCTGAATGGCCTGGGAGAAGTATTCAAGAGTGCATAGTTACAGTCCAGCTGGGTGTCACATCTGTGGTGAATTCGTTATGCACAGTATTGTGCAAAAGAAGGGAGTAGGAGACTTGGAGAAGTACTCTGCATGTGCTTAGCAATAAAGCTTAAACGTTTTTTATCCCAATTTTCTGCTATTGGCAGTTTTCTTTTTTTTTGTGATAATGTTGGCCACTTCTTTATTTTCATTTTTTTATAGTATCTATAAAACTAAGTGGAAATATCCAGCTGCTGAAGACAGTTACTGCTTTCTTATGTGTTACTTCATAGCCCCAGACAGAGTTGAAGGGAACTAGTGAAGGTTTCAAATACGGACTTTATAAAACACTTCTTTGTTTTTGCCAATTTAGTCAGTCTTTGCACAGAGAGAAGTGGAAAGGCAACCAGCAGTGAGAAGGAGTTGAGGGCCTGCTGAGCAATAACCATGCATTTCCAAAAACCAGTCAGATCTCTGAAACTGCCAGTTCTTGACATGTTTAGTGCTTTAACAATTAGTCTTTTATTCCTTCTTTTTCATTATCTTTTCAGATTAAAACATATCCTCTTTTAAAAGTGTGTGGGTGGATACACACTTCTAGTTTGGTTATTGGTATGATGATTGTTGATGGCTCTATTGAGACTGAGGAAAAGGGTTAAACTACTACTGAAGTGTGTTACGTAAATTTTATTTACCTTTTCCAGCATTTGTTGTTATAGGTATCATTTAGATGAACAGGATATTTTTATAATATACAAAATCAAATCCAAATATGTGTTAAACAACACTTTTTGTTAGCACTGAAGACTGAACTGACTCCATCCATTTCTGAACTTCTACCAATTGAAGTATAAAAAAATAGTTGCTCATCCCATCTATAAAAAGTAATTTCCTTGTTCCCCTTGCAAATCCCAGGGTATTGCAGTATGGTGGACACTTTTGTCAATTGGTTGACATTTTCTAGAAGACTACACCAGAACAACATAAGATAGATGTCCCAACTTTGAGCATAAATGCAAGTATGTGAGCAATCCTTGCTCACGAACTAAGAAAGTGTGAACGCCCTCTGGCCTAAAATTGGGTATTAAATGCTTTCCTATTCCCAAATAAAAGTACAACCTCAGGTCTGTTATCTGTAATTTCCTGAGTCCAAACTTGATACGGTCTAAATACACTTCATTCACAGACTTAGTAAGTATGTTTTCTTTTCTAAAAGGAAACCTGATATGAATTTACTCATCAATAATGTTGGAATTCACTTTCACCTTATCAGGTACCTGTTTCCATCAGGTATTCTAACATCAAGGGATAAATTCTGAAAAAAGCAGCTGAGCTTCCTTGTATTAAAAAAGATAGGCTCTGTCTTCTTGCTTGATTAGATACGAGTTGTGTTTGTCAGGAGGAAGTACTGGACAGCTTTGTTGCTCTTCCGTATCATTTTTCAAACCCTGCTGGTCAAAGATGAAGGAGGTCAGGGGAAAAGGAAACTCCGCTCCTGCCATTTCCAATTTCTTTCCATTCTGATTCAGTCTTCGAAGGTCTCTCTTTCACCATTGCCAATTATTTTCCAGTGGTCATCAAATACAAATTCACTCTTCATGCTATTCATGTCATTGTTTGTGTGTGAATGTAAAAATGAATGGCAGGCACTCATGCCATTCCCTCCAAAAGCAAGAAAGTGGGTCCATCTAATCTTATTCAGAAAAATAGCTACTGCCTTATTAAAAGAAGGTAAACTGTTGGCCCCCTATTTCTTCAAGGAGGCAGTTTCAAGGCTTCTTTCATTATGAGACAATTTCTGCATCTACCACGTTCCCAGCTCGTGTGTGAGAATAGCATTCCCTTCTTCTGGTCTTCACAGTGCTTTTTCCCATGGGCTGTTTCAGAATTAGCACATCTTTAGGAGCATGGGTGGCTGCCAGTGGAGTCGGTCACACGGGGGCTTTCTGCAACATGGCACCTCCTGTCCGTCAGGGGAATCCTTCACCTGGTGCATACTGCAGGCAAAAATCTCATTCTTTTGCTAGTTCATGTAGGTACTCTATGAGTGACTAATACACAGCTCTGTTTTTTTGGAAAGTGATAGTTTTTTCTCTGTGTAAGAAGGCTGTCTGCAAATACTGTAGTGCCATAGTTCAAGTACCATTTTGGTGGCAGTGTTGAACTAACTCATCGTCAGATTTGGTGACTATTATTTAGGAATTAAGTATTACATTCTAAAGCTGGCAGTTAACTATGTTTTCTCAGTCAGACGTAAATACAATTCTGTAAGACCCTGGTCTGTAAGACCCTTGATGACTAAAGATGGTGGGGTTTATGACTTGTGGGTCTATTTGTTGAGGGAGAACTTGGGTTGTTTTTTTTGTAGGAGTATGATGGGTAGAGCATATGTCTTGCTGAGTAGGCTGATATTATGAATCTTTTTGCTTTCATAGACAGACAGACAGTTATAGGCAATGCTGTTTCATTGCCTCCCTAACCAATTCCTGTGAACAATTACATAACAATTAGACTGGAGGAGGTGAGAAGGGGGCTGAATAGGCCATTTATTTTCTGCTCGATAGAAAGGGTTATGCATCAGTGACCTTTGGCTTTTCTTTAAATTAGGTTGCTTGTGACTTCTGTGATAATACTGAACACGTATAGTCTTTTCTATCTATTTTGTAGTGGTGTTCTTTATTCTCTGCACACAATATGTTTATTTATAGGTAGAGTTTTAAATTGTATTTTAATACATCCACATAATAAACATAACACCTTGTGTGCTTTGATCAGTTTCTTTGACTATGGGAAATCATTTTTCTTTTCAGTGGAGTACAGTAAATGCTGATATAAAAGCTACAGCAGACTTTCAAATGAGTGAATATTTAGAAAAAGATGAAAAGCATGTTCATATTATCTTTGTGTGTTACTTAAAGAATGTTGTAAATGTATGCAGTACCACTGTGCTGGGGGACTGTAGTCTGAAATAACATGGGAACTAACATATTAATATCAAGGTAAAGGTACATATTCCCCAGATGCATAGTTTTACCTTTTTCAGCTTTTATTATCTTTAGAATAGTGTTCCATTTATTTCATGAATACAGAAGTATTAATTGGCCATGACATGTTCCAAAGACAAAAGAAAGGTCTAATTCACTCTAACAAACTTGTTAGTCACTGTTTATATCAAGAGGATTGTGAATCTACAGAGAGTAACACTGTTTTCTTCTACACTTGCTTTGTTTATAAATCAAAAGTTTTTGAGTGACCTGCAGTGTCTGCTCGTAGTTTGAAATGATACTTCTAAAGCAGACCTCTACGATGTAGCACAGATATTTATCCCTTAAAATCAATTCTTTAAGTTAATTTAGGGGGAATAAGGGCAAGAAAAGAAATGTGAATAATGTGGTGGTTTTACTGTGCTGGGATTTTTTGTTCTTTGACATAGTATTTCATATTCTAAGAAAAAGTCTTTCTGAGGTGTGTAATCGCTCATTTCTGTGAGCAGTGGACAACTTGTGAATGCAAAGCTCTGTTCAAATCTAAACACAATGTGTTTTACATCTGATTTACTGTACATATTAGTACTTCTAAACTTTTTCTTAGCATTCTTCTCTATGAATAGATTTAATTTTTAACTTGTCTATTTTTGTAGGATTTTTAGTACCTAAAGTGCAGCTGCGTCTAAGAGTGATGCTTAGAGTCATATTCACCCTCATTTGTTGTATCAATTTCTAATTGTTATGAATTCACAGTATTACAATGGAATGATTTGTGTGATTTATCTGGTGAAGTACATGATCTTTCACTTAATACAAAAAGGAGTTTAAAGTTTTCATCCATCCTAATTCTGTTACTGTTTGCTTTGTTCACCAATCACTCTGATCCTCCTAGCAGGGGACAAGACCTAGAGAACAAAACTGGTAGTGACTGTGTAGATAAAAAGGCAATGATTTCTGCTTTTAAGGCATAGAGGGAATAGTCTATAAAAGAATAAAAATCAGAATGAAAGTACAGCGTCTTTAACCTGCAGATCTATTGTACCTTTGAAAAGCTTGTACTCTGAAAAAAACATACTGTGATGCTACAAAGATTCATAATTATGTGACAGAACACTTTAAAAAGAGGTCACTCTTTAGAAACTGACCAAAAGGCTTGTCAAGAAAATAGACTACATTATAAATAATTGCAGAAGTAAAGAATGCATTTCCTTAAAATGTCTAGGTATTGTTTTAGTGAAATATTAGGTGTCACAATGTATTTTATTTATTCTCTGATATAGATGCATTATTTATTTTCTGATAGAGCCACTTTTTAAACTTAGTGAAGATGATGGTGTCAAGAACAGTACTCCAAAGAGGAATATGAAAGAAGTTTCACATCAGACATTACAGAAGGTACAATACCAGCCTCAGCAAACAGATCTAAATATTAATATATGAATCATATATATATATAAAAGTCAGTACTCATGAATTTAGGCCATGATTTTCCTCTCCTAATTTGAAAATACGGATTTCCAAAATTGTGTCAGAAATAAATTCTAGTGAACTAGCTGTTAATGTATCATGTGAGATAAACATGGTTAATGTCAGAAAATTAAAACAATGTTTAGAGGTATAATGTTAAAAACTAACAAATTGTCTAAATTGGAAGTAACATATGCTTAGAATTTTACTGCTTCTAAGTTCAGAAAACTTCATTTCTTTGGCTGAATGTTTAACTTTACATGATATAAGGTGTTAATCTGCATAGACCTCTTGCTACAGAATAAAATTGATGCATAATAGTGATAAATCCACCTTTTGTTATATTTAAATTTTAGCACAATATTGCATATGCAAATATTTTTTACATATATGGGTTTATCACTCTCTTCACAAGATGAAGGTGACCCTGCTCGGGCAGGGTGTTGGACTAGATGATCTCCAGAGGTCCCTTCCAACCCTGACCATTCTGTGATTCTGTGATTCACAAGATAGTACCACGTGCATTTAGTATTCTTTGACTTAGCAAATATGATGAGTATTTAATCTTTACTGCTCAACATTCTACATGTTTTACCTCATACAGTAACAAGATGTTCTTAACTAGTTGCTATTTGTATTGATATTTGTAATGTACACAAGTAGTTTAGTATGTTAACAGGTGTTCACTTAAGAGGGCTCACTTGTATTTTACCATATGTTTTGTTTGCTGCAAAGAAAAGACATCCTTCAAACAGTATCATGCTTTTTGTTTGTCATTTTGCAAAACAATATTTGTTTAATTACTTATAAATCTTTAAAAGCATGCTTAAATTGAATAAACACAGATCTATAACTTTGAATGTCAGTTCGGGTATGTCTATTTATTTTTTATTTGTGAATTAACTTGTAGGAAGTATGGTAATTTACAGCAGATGATGTGATTGCATATACTTGTAACACTTGCCATATGGTCAGGCAATGAAGGCTGTCATCTCGTTATTACTGAATGACAAACATCATGTTAAAATAATAACACACAGAATAGGAAGTGCTCACATTCATTTATCTTAAGGTAGAGTGAATAATTGAAATAATATGAATGTTACCATCTGAAATGTCACAGAGTTTATGCTTGCTTATCATCTATATTTCAGAACTATAATTTTGTTTGCCAGGTACTACATAATTTTTATCTCTATGGATATACAGAGTTATGATGGTACCTTAGGGATAGGTGTAGAAGCTATTCATTGTTTGTTTCCTTCCAGCTGTCATACATGACTTTAAGTGCTACTGAGCGCAAAAGGTTGCTTTAAAGAACTGAGAAAATAATAGCAGAATCTTGGTTTAGGAAGATGGTTGAAGAGAAGTACTGGTCTAACTCCTTGCCATTGGGCAGGGAAGTACAACCTATGATTTTAGTCATAAACCTTGTTCTCCTTGAAGCATTTGGAAAAATCCCTTTTATTCCTAATTTCACCCAATAACTTTATGCTATGTGTTTATGTAGCTATAAGGCAATCTCTCTTCATTGTGGGAGTGCTATGAATTTCCATAAAGGAGTGTAGTAATGGATAGGCATGCATATTAAAGGTTTGTTATCAAGCTCACAAATTCTATATCAAATTCATGAATGCATATGGAGTTTGAGCAGCTCTGGCCCTGGTTTACTTTGTACACTAGGACCTCTCATTTATCTGAATCAAATCTGTAGTACTCACATTGTAAATCATTCCATAAGTTTTAAAATAATTTAAATGCATTGGCAAAATGTCCTTGCGAAAACATAGAGCATTTATTGAAAAATACTATGGGTTCAATATTTTCAATGTCAGAGCAAGTTTTGACATTTTGTATTGCTACAAAGTGATGGAATTGGGCTGTATTTTACAAGGTGAGTAGCTGAAGCTGGCCGTGTGCATTCCACTTTAGCTCCTTGAAAAATAGTCTTTCCTACCCATGTCCAGAAAAACACAGAGCACCTGGCACTTTCCCTTGTGAGACAGTGGGGATGGAGCTGTACAAAACCAAGCAAAAATATTTCTCTGAAATGACTAAGTGGGTACTGAGCCCAAAACTCACTCTTATGCCCTTTGCAAACTTCTGGGGAAATCTCACAGACTAGATGTTCAGTTTAGTATCTGCTAAAATTAAAATTGCTCCTTATTTCTGGAATTTGTGGGGATTGGTTGGAACTTTAAGCAAATATTCCAGAAGACCATTGAGAATCAGTTTATTGTTAGTGGTCTTGAATAAGTGTAAACCTCAAAGGGCTTTACAAACAAAATATATGCATCCTATATAGGTAGAATATGCTCCTTCAAGCTATATACAAGAAGCTTGTAAAGTGGCTTCATTGGAATAGAACAGATTTTCCCTTTCTGTGAATAAAAAAATGCATTTCAGCCTTCATACTGGTTAGGTGCTGAGCTTCTGATATCTCTTGCTATGATTTGTTTGGGGTTTTTTGGAAGATCGAATTAATATTTAATTTGTGTACTTACAACACTTGAAATAACTTGTTGATTTAGATAGCTAGTGTAAAATTGTCTGTATTTCAAAATAGTTTTTCTTCTGAAAATGTTTTTTTAAATTCAATTAGTATGTATAACCAAATCAGTAATAAGCTCAAGATGCATCAGGAAGGTTCATTAGCATACTTAAACTTCTGTGTCACTTTGCCTGGAATTTTAACTTCTTTTACCATCTGCCCTTTGTTCAACAGCTGTATTATTGCATCTAAAATGTTTTCATCTGCACTACATTAGAATTATTTTTAAATTAAGGACTATAGATTGCTTTTGTCCTTGTGCTTAATGTAATATTATTGTCATATAATAAATATGTTTGAAAACAGTTTTTTTTCCTACTGGATAGGCTGAAATATTATAAATGCTACAATTGCTTTTGTTAGGTACAACAACTAGAAAGAAGATTCAAAGATATTGAAGGGGAATTAAAGAAACAGAAAGAAGTAAATAGAGACTTATTAAAGGAGAAAAATTATTTGAAAGCATCTTTGAAAGTGCAAAAGGAAGATGCAGACACAAGAGAAAGAGAGCTGGAAACGCTACTTAAGAGGATTTGTGAAATAAAAAATGACAAAGCAGAACTTCAGTTAGTGATTGATGAGCAGGAGAATGAAGCTGCCTCTTTGAAGAAGCAAGTGGCAGAAGCTAACAGGTTGAGAAATGAAAATGAAGATTTGCTGAGTCAAGTGCAGGAGCTGAAGTGTTTGCTGGAAGAAGCCAAAGCAGTGGCGACCTCTGGGCAATGTAATTGCAAGATAACAGGCACCAAGGTTAAATTAAAAACAGCCAAGAAAAAGAGCTCTTTGGGACATCATGGAGCTTTTCTCAAACAGTCCATCAAGGTTATGAGTAATGTATTTGAGAACTTCAGTAAGGACGGCTGGGAGGATGTGAGTGAAAGCAGGTACGGCTCTCATTAACTTAGCCCTGTAGAGGGGACACTGTGCATATGTAAAGCACTAGCAAATGGAGATTGAATTTCAACTACTGTTGATTTGGTATTCAAAAAAAATACTGTCAGATCCTTTGAAATATCTTGGGAGGTCTTGTTCTGAGCTTATTGACTGAAATTTGCATGCAAAATTAGCCACAACTGCATGAGTATTTGAATAGGTGCCAGGAAACCCAAAAGAAGGCAATGCTTGATTTCTTCCAGTGATGCTATTTTCATGCAGTCATGAGGCTTGAAATTGACAGTTTGGCAGGTTGATTTAATTTGCTGGCCCTTTGCATATTCACCACTGACAGCTAAGGATTCCCAGGCAAGCCTACTAAGTCGGTTTAGTTATCTTGTGACATGCCGACCCGGGAGGAGAAACATTTTTTCCCCTTAATTTGGTTAGATAAATTTTGAATGACCCATTTCAGCTTGCTAGCAGATGTCTACAAGCTGTTTAACATCCTTTAAATTAAGAACCATCCACACTAATTATTTCATGTATGTTTTATGCACAGTCATTGTGCTAACTTTAATTGAATGATGGTTAAAAATCAGTTCTTTAAATGTAATTGTTACTGCATAAAGTCCCAGTCACGAGTCACAAGGTCCTCAGAAAATTGCACTGGCAAAATTCATAAATGTTTAGAATTTTTGCTTCTGCTTCTATTTGTCCACAAGTACTTGAGGAGGCAGCAGTAAGCCACTAGGTAAATGGGTATCACACCGTGTCTTTCAATACTTTGTCCTAAGAATCAGGCAAAGAAATTTCTCAAGCTGGTATTTACCCAAAATATAGAGAAGGTGACAAAAGAGTAAAGAAAATGGAATTGTCTTTGTAGGCTTCATGTTGGCTTTAAATGTCATATGGAGCAAATCAACAGTGGCAAATGAAGCCCTTCTGTGGCTTCTCCTCATGCGAAATGGGGGACTCCTGAACACAGTATCTTGAGAGAGAAAACAAATTAGGAATCATGTAATTTGTCACTTGCTATCATTAATGTAAAGCTTGCTTGTTTTTCTGTTTAATTTAATATTACAGATCTGATTTTACAGAAAACATACGTGTTTTTCTGTTGCAATTAGTGCGCTTTTTATTTAATTTACTATGTTTTACTTTTTAAGAACAAAATTGAGCAAACAAATTCTCATTGCAATTTGAGTTTGAAGTGAAGTGGAAAGTAATTGTATGGCTTCAGTTGTCATGGCTAGCCATAAATACTACTTTTGACAATTGTACAAGTATCGGGTTAGGTAATTCTTGTAGAATAGTGAGCATTTTTGAATGTGGTGTTTCAAGGTGTCATTCTCAACAAGTTAGGGAAATGCCTTCTTTTAGTTCCCTCTTCTACTTATCGATAACTACTGTTCTTTTTCACTAGTAGCTGTCTCTGAGTTTCTAGATTCAAGCCTTCCATTTTCTAAATAGAATGTTCCTTGAAAGGATTCAGGTGAGGGAGATGTGTACATAGTTAGAAATACTGTGCTACTGCAGCACCTTCAAACTATTACATTGATTTCTGTTCTTATCAGTCAATAAGACATGCCAATGTGTCAGGACAGGTTTTGGAAAGTATAAACATGTTTCTGTGTGAACCCTTCTCTTCAATTTGAAGCCTTTTCTCTGGTTAAGTAGCCGCCATCTCTAAACCATTGATTTTTATGATGGTGCAACTTAATTTGAACTCAGTTGTCCCTTTTTAAATGTCTTGGTTTAAAAAGTAACAAATCAAAATTACCTTCTGTCAAGGGATTCCTTCACAAATCTGTTAGTACAAATGATGATGAATAGCCGCTAATGGTATAGAAAATGATATATCCAAGACTTCAAGTTTTCAGATAGACTTCACTGAATATCAGAAAACAAATTGTAATCTGAGGCAAGGCAGCGAAAAACTGGAAATTAAGAGCACATTGAGTGCAAGTTTAAGGAAAATTTTGAAGTAGAATGAAAGTTTCAGGTCTAGTTTCTCTGCATGACAGGCAATTTCAGTAGAAGGACTACCAAGCTTGCAAAATTTAAAAGCACTTCAAAGGGGTGCTAGGCAGAGATTTCACTGAAGTGTGATTTCTGAGTTTGTCTCAAATACAAATAAAGTTCAATTGAAAAAAAATGCTATGGAGTGAAGTGTTGTGCATTTGTTTGTTTTGTTATCAAATGTGAAAATGAAGGAAATTAGAAACGTAGTGTGCCTTTTTGAGCCACTTATAGACTAGAAGTACTATCAAGTAGTTTTTCATGTGTCACTTTTGTAGACTGTAACAAAAGCTGTCCTTTAAGAAGCAGTTAAAGTCTCAGACCTCCGTGCATTGTAGAGTGAGATTCCATTTGACAGAGTAGAAGTTGATAAGACCATTTCAGAGATTTCTTCTTTATCGTATTTGTAAACATCTGTTGAATAAGTCAACTTAGTACTGTTTGGATTTTATATTTGTTTCTCTCCTTTATTGCATGTGTTATATTCTATATGCTCAAGCATTGGCTATTTGGAACTTCTAATGTTTAGCTTTTTGTTTTTGTTTTTGTTTTCCTGAATGTATTGTTTTAGTGACTCTGAAATACCAACTTCTGAAAGTTTGGAAGCAGTGATTATGAAGACAGTGCAAAACACTGATCTACTGCCAGACAGAAGTAAACAACAGAGAAAAAAGCAAATACAAGATAGTCAAAAGCCCTGCAACATTGTTCATTTAGAAGGCAAAAACCAGCAGTATAGTAAAAAGGTAGATAACAGAACTTGTTTTGTTCTCCTGTGCAGAGTGTTGAAGTTTAATGGTATTATCACTGCTGTTCCCCTCTTAATTAATTTGACTCTTCTTGTAAACTGAAAAGAAAATCTGCTTCTAGATATTCAATGGGTAGTTTCATTATCATTTAGAATATTTTCTGAACAATTAGTCTGCAAGTGTATTTGGAGGGAGTGTCAGGAGTGCAAAAGCTGATTAAAGAATTGTAAAGCTGCTGTAAGCTAGTCCTGCTGTCTTGCAGTTCAGAGTAAGAATGCCGCAGACATCCCATTAAACTCTCTCTCAATCAGAAAAGCCATACAGAACAGGGTGACCTAACCCGTAACAAGGAAACAGCAACATCCACCCCCTCCCCTCTAGCAAAATGGTGTGCTGACTAATCAAGCATGAACACCTCTGGGTTCGTTTGGTGTGTGCAGAAAGAGTTGTCTCCATCTTAGAAAGAAGCTTTTGGCTCCATCTCTGTCCAGGAGATTCTGTCTAGAGAAAAGTGGACTTTTAGCTTCTTCTTAGCCCATTTACATTCGTTGTCTGGGATTCGAACCCTTTGTCTCATTGCTAACATCTATATGCTGTTTTCTTACAGAAGAGGGCCAGCTGGTCGTTTCCCAGGTCTTTAGAGGCTCCATACAATCTGTAACAGATGACTCATTTTTTGACTTTTGAACAGTGTCTAATACTTTTTCCCTCCTGTGTTTGCCCAAATAAATCACTTCACTTCGTGGAATTCAAAACACAAGCAGATATTGTTGTTTCTTAGTTCAAGAAACAGAATACTGAAACACTGAACAACTTACTGCTCTTAGAAAACTAGTTTGGAATTCTGTTATGTATGATGATATAATAGAGAGTTAGAAAACAGGTTATATTTTCTTAGTCTCCAAAATTTTAAAGCAAATACAAACTCTCTGGTTTTGTTATTCTTGATTGTGTGTTTCCATCAAAAGATCTACTTTTCTAGCAGAAAAGCTGCAGAATTCTTCTGCAACCATCTGTTGGTACAGAATACACAATATGAGGAGGTGCACATGATATATGTGAAAATCTGACAGTGTGCTACTCCTGCTGCTCCTGAGTGAGTATATACAAAGCAGGGAATCCAGGAGGCTCTGATCCCTCTTCTTGGTAGTGTAGACACAGACAGTACCTCTCTGGTTTGCCTATATTGCATTTACTTTCTGTTGCTGCTGGAAAAGACAAACACAGATATATTCTGATACACGTAAGTGACAGACTGGTGGACTTGGAGCGTACACAAGAGCCCTAAGCAGGTAACTATGCTTCAGCAGAAGTCCCCTGTTGCAGGACAAGCACCTGAAAACATGGTTTGTGAGTACAGAAAATAGCATTGCAAAAATATTTAGTATTGACAATTGGGAACACCAATTTTAACAGAAATCTTAAATCCCTCCTGAGGATTTCAGGACACTCCAGCTGGGTCGTGTTATTCTCATACAAAGAGAGGCTAGAGAAATCTCCTAAGTCCTGAGCTATGCCTGGGGTTGGAGATGAGATCATTTATGACACAAGGAGTTTCTTGGTCTTGCCTGATGTGGTATAAATATATAATACCCTGTGCAGTATCAGGGGAGTTATTGGCACTCTCTTACAACTCATACATTTATCACAGCTGTGGCCTAGAGTGGAGTTCTCCATCTTTTTTCACTGCAGGCATGGATTGTTTGCTCATCATCTGCTCAGTTCTCTGTAATACATAATCACCATTTGAGACTAGCGTTGGTCATCCAATTACGTCTTCAGTGTTTGTAGGATCCTCTTGTCATACTGATAGGGGCTTAGTACTGTGCATTGTTGTCTTTGAGACATGGAATAAAACAATTAAGAGACTGCTCGGAGACAGACCTACAAGAGCTTGACTGACCTCCTTTGTTTTCCTCTGCTTTGGTTTTAGTCTGAAAAGTCAGCACTTACATTTCTTTTCTCTTTTTCTAGCATATTCTATTTCCTATCCTTCAATAATAATCTGTTGTTGTTTACTCTTTTAAGTTTGATGAACAGCTATTTTATTTACGAATATTTTCAGAAATATGTTGCATGGTATCACATAGAAATTGCAAACTGAAAACTTCAAAAATTGAATAAATGTTGCAGAATTCCAGAACAAAAGTATTTCAAAATACACCAAGCACTTAAGGGCCAGGGAAATAGTACTTTGATTTTGGCGTAAGCCATGCTGGGCACATTTTCATTATACATATTGCAAGCAGCGTTCTTCTTCAGCCTCTGCTTCTGTCATTGAACATTTTACAGGTTCTGGAAATAGCTGATTTTTCAAATCAGATATTTAAAAGGCGTGCAGCTGACTTTTGTTAAACCCTGTACAAACACAGGGATTTTATTTGCATGTTCATATATATATTCATAAATCTTCCAGTTACAACTCAGTGCCTAATCTGATCTTCCTCCTTTTGAACTGACTGCTATTCCTTTATATTTTCGCTTAAATATCTTGAAAAATAAGATATTGTTGGCTTTCAAGTAATATACACCATCTTTTTTCCTTACAAGTAAATTCGTATCTTATCTAAACAAAAAAGTAGGCATTAGCAGACACTTCATTTTTCTCTGGGATTCTTTGGAAAGGGTTATGATTTACCTATAATAGTTTATTATTTATTCTATATTTGATGGGAAAGGCAGAAATTTGTACTTTTCGCTGGCTGATGTGGTAAGACTAATTTTCAAATTAAAATCCATTAGAATTTTATGTATTTTTTGAAGTAATTTTTGTTGTTTCAATCCAAACTGGAAAACTTTGGAGTATTGTGGTTGGTGTGCCATAATGAAGGGTTGCTAGCTTTGTGCTTCTGTGTTTTTATTTAGGGCCCTTCACAGAATAAAGACCTAGAAAAGTTACATTCCAAGAGGAAGAAGATCTGCTGTCTCATAACATCTTACCCATCAGTTCTAAGCAAAGGTAGGAATATTATATCTTTTTGGCAACTTCAGAAGTTGACAAAGCATTCCTGCCTGATATTCCAAAACCTCTTCTATATTTCACAAACCCACTTATATGCTGTTGCAGGATTTGCTTGTTTAAATTTGCGTGAGTATATTTTCAAAGATTTAGCTCTTTATTTGAAAGTGAAATTGTCGTATAAAAACTGAATGTCTGTCAAACAGCATCTTTTTGCACAGTTAAAATATACTCCATTTTTACTAAGTCCCATTTATAGAATCTACTGACTAAAATAAAGCTTTTCACTACCTTTTGTTCTTGTTTGCCCCTTGTAGCCAACACAGCCAATGAAACAAAATTAACTGTATTTTGGCTTAGACCTTAAAAAAAATTGGTTAACAAGACACTGAAGCCTTTATTTCCAGTAATACTGATCAGAAACTTGAGCCACATTTAACTTCCAAGTCTGTGTTGGGTTTGCAGTGTTGGCACTTCAGAAAAAGACCAACACAGAGCACATATAGATTAACTGAATTAATTTAGTAATTTGCTTACTAAGAAATATTTTAGAGGCTAGAATAATGTTTTGAAGGGCCAAAGAAAAATTAAAAAATCATCTTACTTGTGATGATCTGTCAGTTTAGTAACATGCCATTTTTTGTTTAGTGAACAGAACAAAAAGGAGAAATATCATTGTTCAGAAACCGGGATACTCTGCTACTCTACTGCAGGAAAGAATTAAGTCATTGCAGCAGCAGATAGCTGTTTTACAGAATGAAAAAAAGACAGCAGTGTCTTCTGTGAAGGGATTTAAAGAAGCCAATGAAAAACTAACAACTCAGCTACATTTGGCTGATCAGAGACTTCAAACCAGTAAACTGACTATAGAGGTAAAGTACTTTTCATTATGGTGTCTTACAATATTCAGCTTAATTGTATTGTAATTCTATGAAATTTTCATAACATTGATTTTTGTCTCTTTAATTTGTTATAATCAAAATTATGAAATGTTATACATTATCATGCTTTATAGGAGAATCTGAATCAGTTATATGTACAAATGATACTGAGGCCCGATTTACTGTTGTATCAACCCAATTCTACTCTCTCTGAAAAAGAAGTCTTCGTGCTGACATTTTACCTGTATTCAAATGGGTGAGGGAAGTTTCACTTTTAGCCTGTAGTCTGAGGACTTTCACAAGAATCTGGTCAGTCCACATGAACTAGCACCCGTACCTTTGTGGAGAACAAGCACTTTTGGAGAAACCAACTGTCTCCATACGCCCAAAATGTGGAATGCTCAAGGCAACTGGAGTTTTTTTCAAATGGGGATAAGACCAGTTCCATATCTATTTAATTTCATCTCTCTCTGTCAAGGTGGGAAGCTAGAGAACTAGATTTATGAAAATAAGAACTAGTAAACTATTTGGTTAACAGCCCCAAATATGTGAGCTTTCCTCTCTACTTCATTCTTCATTCCTGCTTAATCCTTTCTGATACTATTACTTCTTTCTGATTTTCCCCATTCTCATTTATATATATGTATTTTGTGTTAATCTATATGCAGCTCCTCAGCTGGAATTCTTTTCTATTCATACTGTAGTGATTGGTCTGCCCTTTATAGAGCTGAATCAACAAACACTTTTGCAGTAATTGTCTCCTGTTGGTCACACACACATCCTGCTTCCAGAATTATAGTGCTACAACAGATGGACTTGCTGGAAGGAGGCAGACATTAAAAAAGAAATCAAATCCCCTCCCCCTCAAACTTCTCTGTATTTCTGTCTTTGCACAGAAGGCAGAAGCAGTTTCAGGAGCAGCACTTTTCTCTTTCTTAGGGCTGGGGAACTGCTAATTTCTAGAGGAGGGAAAACCTCATTTCTGTTACTCATTTTGCATAACTATATATATGTAATGAATTGTTCAAAAAGAGTTTCCAAGGTCATTGGAACCAATGGAGATATGCCTATCTCACAAACAGTATCATAATGTAAAGTTTCATGGACAGTATAAACTTCACAGAGAGTTATATGTGTAATTTAGGTAAAATATTCTGCCTGCTCAGACATCTTCATGATTTGCCTTCCTAGATGACTACACCTTAGGTGTCCATAGGAGAGCAGTGTGAGAAATAAAGTAAAAAAGGCCATCATCAGAAAACTTTAAAAAAAACAAAAAAAAAGGGCAAAATTTGTGTCAAGATAAGTGCTACTGTAATGTAAAAGACTGAATAAAAGTGAAATAGCGTGGTCTTAAAACGAAGCCAGTTTTCTTTCACTCAGTTCTTCTGGAAGGTTTTAGAAAAAAAAAAAATGGTCACTGGTCTATTTAAAGGGTGGTGCATTCTAAGCAAAAATAAATAAATGGTGTTGCAAGTACTCAAGGAAAAATCTTTATTAGGCATGCACATTTTTTTTCCTTCTCAGCAACCAATTCAAATTCCCTTTCTTACAACTAATTACTCTTCAGGTGCCATACTAGTGCTACCAAGTGGGAAATTTAAAGCAGAGGCTTGGGCTACTTGCCAAGTGAAAATTAAGGAGGTAAAGAACCTACACAGTCACTGCAGGGTACATGCATGTTTTAGAGACAGAACCATGATTCAGACAGAGCAAATGGTTGTAAAGCACATATTTGGGCAGGGGGGGTGTGTGTGTGGTGTTTTGTGTTTTTTATAAGAAATACTGTATAGAAGTGAGTTTTAAGATATTGCAAGGAAAATGGCATTTTTTAAAAATATTTTTTTTCTCTAGCAAAAACAGTTATCATTGTTTCTTCTTAATGCTTCTGTTACTTTAGATTTTAGAATTTTCTTGCACAGGTAGAAGATAAAAAATAAGCAAACAAGCCATGAAAAACTAAAAGATTGAGGCTGTCTCTGGATTTAGGGAGTCTCTTAAACACTGCAAGAGTGACAAAATGACTAATATCCATAAATCAACTTCCATATGTAATCATAAAGTTCTGAGTAATCTTACGCTAAGAGTGAACTTGTGATGCTGGTCTAAGCATAGCATTCTAGCAACTGTAAAGATTAACATCATGGCTTAGACGAGATGCCATGTTGCCTGAATTTAGCTTAGAAAATAAATTCATTAGCAGACAAGGGCATATGTTTGTGCAGTCAGTCCTTCGTTATAATCCCCAAGGAATCTAGCGCTAGAAGATCGACTTTGGATTTAAGACTTAAATGTTCCAGATGTTTATTTTGAGACAGATTTTACAGCTCATACAACCTAAAGACTGTCTGGCATCTGTTGATTTTCAAAATGCGTGTACATGTATGGTTTTGTGTATTTTTCTTGAAGATCCACACAGACATGTATGTATAAATATATTTGTCTGCTTGTAGGAGTTCAGAATGCTGGATTCAAGTTCTTTTTTTGTTTGACCTTATAAACTCTTTGCAGTAATGTAGATTTCTTGCTTTGTTTTGTTTCTGCAAAAGCAATTATTTGTATATTTCTGCAAAAATGACTGTAAAGTGACTGCACACGTGAGAATCAAAGCGTGCAATTCTCCAAGGATTCACATCAACAGTGAGTCAAGACGGTCTGTATAGAAGTACAGTAGCTACATTTTGCTATCAATGTATAGAAATAACAGCTGGAGTTGATACTTAATGTAGAAGCGAAGTGATTTAGCATTTCCTTAGTTTCTTAGAAAAATGTCTGAAAACATTTGTTGGAAAATCCAGGAAATTTTTTTTTTAAGATTTATTCCTCCCTCTACTCATTTCTATCACTAAGTGACTGCTTACAAGAAGAGTGTATTTATTGCATACAGCACAGTAATTATAATTAGTTTTATGCAGTAGGTGTCATTCTTGTTGCAAAAGTTCAGACAAAGTATATTGAATAAGAAAAATTAAAATCATAAGCAGGTTAAGTCATTAGTGCTTATGTTACTCGTGTCAAGGCCACTCACAGGTCCACTGCTCAGAAGTACCATAGGATCTTTTGTACCAGTTCTCCAGTGTTTCTCAGATGATGTCACAGGAAAAGCTGCATTTCTTAATGGAATGCCATAGGCATTTGCAAAGTACCTGTGTAAGTCTACTTCAGCAGGGAATCTGAATCTCAGAGAATGGCAACAAGTCAACTAGGCAAATGCTGACAGATCCTTTGGAGAGGATAATGTGAAGGTTTAAGGAAAGTTTTTCAGATGCATTCCTGCAGACATGTAACTATGGGGTTTTTTTTAGAAGCCTCTTCACATTTTAGCTGTAAATCCACCAAGGATTTTTTTTGCTGATAGTGTTTTAAAAATCTCTGCAAACTTTATTTTAGCCATTTGATTTTCAATTTTCTTTGAATTTTAAGGGAACTTTTTTCCCTGAGCTCATACTGTGCTTTTAGAATACAATTTGCTTGCCAAAAGATTTTTTATCATCTAGTGCATTAACTCAAGTATAGAAAGGTATAAGCATGAAAAGCACAAGAGTAAAGGGCTAGAGAAAACTTTTTATTCCTTAAAATTTGTTTGTGACTTCCTCTACATATTCTCTTGACTATTTTTTACTGCCCAATCTATTAGAGAACAGCTCAGAATTCAGAGTTGCAGCTGCAAATTCAGCACCACAGCTTCACTCTTATGGTACCCAAATATGAGTAAAACAACCAATTTAGCATTATTCAATTACACTGAAACAAAGAAGAAACTGATGATGAATTTAGATGCATTGTAAATTACTGACTTTATTATTTACACAAAGACTCTGTTTTTCATGTAGGGATTTTTCACTCTTTAAAGCTGTATTGTTATTTATATAACAATTTTTGTATATCTATGGTTTCCTTAAATTAAATTTTAGGAATAAGCTTGACATTATAACCTGAATGCTGTTTATAATTACTCTGCAGTAGGCTAAAACTTCTTTTGGAACTTCCTTACTTTTGTTCGTTACAGCAAATATTTAATTGTTTTGACAGTTTTGGGGAGTTTTCTGCATGAACATTGTCCAGTTAGAAATTCTCATAGACACACCCAAGTGTCTTCTCCCAAAACACTTTTACATGTGTCCTGGTTTTATCTTTCTGACTCGTCTTTCATGGAAATACTCCAGAGCATTTTGTTTTTTCATTATTAAGTTTATAAGAAAGCTTATGCATTGTGTCATCTTTTCTAAATTAAGTGGTGGTTTTTGTTTTTCCTCTGGCAGCATGAAAAGATATTTTTCATTATGTACATCAAATAACAGTAATCATACCTATAGAATATCTGAATGATAAAATTTTATTAAATGCTTTAGAAGGATTAAAATTTGGAGGACTTTAAGTTAAGCATAAATGTTAATTTTTACAGATATACTATGCAGGAGGATGCTACTGCATCAACAGTAGATGCAGGAATTCTGACTTTCATATACAGAAGTAGTAAAAAAAAGTAAAACCAGAGCTGCTGTAATGACCTTCTATTTTAATAGATAAAAAATAATCTAACAAGAATTTGTTTCTGCTCTGTTCAACAATGTCCCTTTCCATTCTTACAGGGCACACTTAAGTCTGGAATATCTTGCTTGTATCCATCTTAAAAACAAAAAATAAACAAGCTAAATGTACCCTATTTAACACTTTGGCCAAACTCAGTGCAAAATCATTCCTGCGAACATCCACCGTTGGCACAGAGCGTAATGAAACAATCAAAGAATTCTGTGAAGCTCTTTAGGAAAAGTCTGTTCCCCAAAACATCAGGAGAAATGTGATTTCTTCCGCCTCTCCTTTAGGAGCATACAGATTATCCTTTCCTCACTGCTTTGGATAAGAGCAGTCTTGGTTAATTTGCAGGAACTATAATCTTTGGGCACGATATTCACACGGAAGTAAAGACAGTTTCTCAAAAATATTTAAAAATCCAACCAGCAAATTTTCTATTCTACTTTTTCTTAAAATGCAGCAGAAGTGAAAAGGTAAACCAGAAGGGATAAAAGTATGATAAAGCAGGATATACTGCCTGACCTTTCAAGAGTTTTCAAATACAATCTAAGACAGCAGAGGTTTATCTAATCATTGCACTAAACTATGTGCCAGTATGAGACTGAAGTCTTCTCAAAATTTGATTGGGTGTAAATTGTATGTTTTTTCTTCTGAGGTCACAGTGCTGTTGTCACTGTGTGTGTGTGCCTTGAAGAGACCTCTTTGCGGGCACAGTAGGTAGCTCAAAACACATACCCCAATCTACGTATTCCTGACAGAAAGCCATTCTTCCTCAACCCATTGCAGGCTTCCAGACCTGAAAAGCAATGTTATCTGCAGGTAGGAAAAATTGTCTGTAATGTATTTCAAACTTAAATTTTTTTGAATATAAGTTCAATTTCTGGGCCCTACCCATATTTTTTGAAGACTTTGAATTGACAATATTGAGAAGAATAGATGCTGATATGTTGTAGTTTTATTAGAGCTTTGCTGAGCTTAATAAATTGAAAATCAGGCTATGATGTCACACTTATAAAGGCTGGAAACAGAGGCAGAAAATGCTCTGTGACTCCGTGAGACGAGAATTCACCTCTTTCAAGCCTCAGTCCAAAATTCTGCCTGGAATGAAACATGATGAGATTGTTAACCATTTTTGTCCAAACTTTTTGGTTACTAAATGGGGAAATCTCTGTATAATTTTTCCTCTGGTAAATACTGGTTCTACATTGCTGCTGATATAAAATAGTTCTCAAATTTCTATTTTCTACTCTGTCAGAGAAGTTGACTTGGAAATAAAAAGAATTGCCAAATGGTAAACGTGAAAGTAACTGCCATTTTAAATGCATCTACTCCAAAATTTTTTTTTGTTATTTTTTTTATTTTTATAGTTTGCTGCATTGAAAACTTGGAGCATCCTAAAGTCAGTTCCATTAACAGAACTACACTGTAAAATATATTTATTGTGAAACTGTGCTGTCATTACAAAACAAAAATAAAGCAAAATACCTTTTACATTTATATTGATCTCTGAAGAAAAATTACAATAGACCTGTTGAATTATTGATGAACAACAGTTGAAGTACATTGCATGTAGGAAATGAGTCTCATTCATAAATTAAAGAGAACAGTTGGCATGAACTAGAACTATGAGAGTTGTATTATATTGCTGTCAAAATGAAATAACTTAGAGATAGGTAAATTCTAGAAAAATGTATTATAAAGAAAAAACTGTGGAGACTATGTGAAGTTCATAGAATACACTTACAATCAATATGATTTATATTGCTGTATCATGTAGAAATCCAAAAAAATATACTTCTCTATTAGAACCTGGATCACAAGGATTAGCGGGTTCTTGTATTGTTACAAATAGATAGTATACTTATCTATAAGTATATCTAATATAGCTATATCTCATAGTATAATACAGTAATAGAATATACTTTTACATTCTATTACTATGCAGTAATAGAATATACTTGTACATATATTACAGTAATCACTGGAAGATATCGTCCTGTAATTTTTACTTTATGCATTTCATGTGATATGTAGCTTATTTTTCTTCACTTTTCCT
The DNA here is from genome assembly GCA_008711295.1 of Anarhynchus alexandrinus. Taxonomy (NCBI): domain Eukaryota; kingdom Metazoa; phylum Chordata; class Aves; order Charadriiformes; family Charadriidae; genus Anarhynchus; species Anarhynchus alexandrinus. The sequence goes on along the minus strand of VUYV01000193.1, from coordinate 560,741 downwards.
GTGATTTGATCAAACCTTCCTTGTTGAATCTTATTGTTAGACAAACAATAGATCTCAGCTTGTAGTTTTTTCCTCAAAAATTTCTTGAACAAGATACTGGGACCTGGAAAACCTCAACAAATACTGTTGTCATAGGATTTCCTTTTGTGCTCACAGGAATGTCTTCATTGAAATCAGTGTGATTTGCTCATTTAGTTAAAGCTAAGCATAGAGCTACACTGGGCTCTTGAACCTTCTCTACTATGTAAAGTTCTGTGTACAGTATACGGTTATATTTATTTATATTTATATATTTATTCACCATCAAATCTCACCCCAAAAAATCCATTGATTTGAGGATAATTATTCATATGTAGACAAGAGGTTATGTTACAGCTCTGGCAATCTGATTTCTCATAGATTGTCATAGAAAACCATTTTGGGTTGCAGTTGGATCAGTACTCTTAGGCTTATTCACTGCAGTGATACATTAATTATTCATTATTAGTAACTACCAGTATTAGCTATGAAAGTGATTTATTAACCACTTTATGCATATGCTTATTTCCACTGAATTCAGTGGAATTTCAAGACCTCCTGGGTATGGTGGAAAATAAAAGTTTTATTTGCTCTAGCCTTGAATATAGACCTCTGTATGGTGAGAGGTTCTTTTGTGTTTTGAACTTGCAGGGAAGGAATTACAGTAGAGGAGGTAGCTGCATAATTTTTTAATGATTTTTTGTGTATGATTTAGTATTGTGATAGAGTGTGCAATAACACCTCTGTGTACCATTCTATGCAGGTGCTACTAAAGTGCAAGAAATAGATGCTTCAGGTTTCCATCAGCCATGTATCCTACCTTGGAAGTCAGAATTCTCTCCCCTTGTTTGCAATTGTCTGTTTCATGATGGATTTTTACCTAAGTCTCTCTTATCTCTCATTCCTGGCCTAGGTGAAGGTTTTCCTGAATATGTTCTTAGGAAAAGTTTTCAAGAGTCATGAGAATTGGGGAAATATTTTAACGTTAAGTGAGTTGATTCTCCTACACTCTCCTGATGCATCCTTTTACCTTACTTCCCTTTCCTTTGTTCCTATCCTAATCTGTTAAATATATTTCCCTCATTGTGAAGTTAGGGTACCTCAAATTGGTGGAGCAGAGTGCTCAGTACAGTTAGCAAGGTAGATGCATATAATAGGCGAATCAGTAAACGATGGTTTTGTTCCTTATTTGAGGAGTTGGATTTCATAAGAATTTGAAGGAACGGGGTCATAGGATTGCAGAAATGGCTTTATGACCTGAAAGTATCTAGAAGTCTTATAAGCACATCCACTCATTTTTGTTGTATGCCCATGTGCAACAGTGATTGGTTGTATTAAAATGTAGATAGGAGATTACATTCCAAAAATTATCTTCATCATGATTGGGTTTACTTAGTGTTTGGATTGGAGCTAAGCACTGACACATGGAACACAGTGTAGACTCAATGTCTCAATACATGCCTTAAGGTTAAATTGGTGCATATAAGTACCACTTAATCATTTTCACTAGCTCAGAATCTCACGTACCATGAAATTAATTTTTCAGTTGATCCCTCACATGAATGATAACATTATTTTTTTCCCCAAGATAATGGTTTACACCTTACACATCTATTCTATTTGGATATACTATGAAATATATGACAGTCTTTTTGCTGTTTGTTTTAGAGGTAAAATCTTTTGGTCATTTTTTAAAAATTAGTGGCAATGTAAAAAATCCAAGCCAGTGCAAGAGGATATCTTCAGTCATTGACAGCTATTCCAAGCTTTCAATCATCCACCAGAGGCTGATTGAAAAGTATAGATCATTATGACCTCACAGTGTTTTTAATGAGGAAATCATTACATCATAATGAAAACCAATGCATTGCTCAAGTTCATGTTGAGCAAGGCTGAATGGCTGTCTCCTGGGAACCAGGGACTTTGAAGAAAAATGAGAGTCCTAGTAGGTAATGAGCTGAGCATGAACTCCCGTTGCCATTGTGAAAAACACTAGTGCAGTCCTTGAATGTATAAACTGGAGGCTATGCAATAGGAGTAGGGAGAATATGTTTTCTTTCACTTGGCATAATTTGACTGCTCCTAGAACACTCTATGTAGCTCTAACACCCAGAGTCCAAGAAAGAGATTGATGGAAGTCATAAGCATCTGAAGAAGACTTATGAGAAGGATTTGAAAATATGCCATTCCAGAGAACAATTTGAAGGTTTTAGAGAGAAGATTAAAAGGTAATTCAAGTTTAAATAGCTAAGAAAAGGAAATTTGCTTGCAGAGTCTTCAGTCTAGCAAAGCAAGATTGACAAAAAAAAATTCAAGGACACAGAACTGAAACAAGATAGAATCATGCCAGATATGAGGTCTGGAATTTTGATGTGACTGAAATTGACCATTGCCAATTACAGTCAGAGAACTGCAGTGATACTGGACAATTAATCCAAAAAGGAAGAATTAGAGAGAAATCAACTGCTTGTGTTTAGCAGTGGGCAGAGTCTTTCTGAAGGAAATAAAAAATGTCTGTTCCGTAGGAAGTATGAAAAAGATAGAGACAGGAAGAGTGAGGGTACGTTTAATGACATGAGCTGAATTAATGAAAAGTACAAACAGGAAGACAGGTTCTCCACTTCAGTAATACTGTTCATTTATCTGAAGAACTGGTGGAAGAAATGTATGTAGTTCATAGAGCACAGTTGGGCAACAGTATTTTTGTGATGAAACCCAGAATGCTTTTAATAGTGCTGTGGAGAAGAGATGTAAACAGGGATGATAAATTTAAGAAAAGTCAAACCAAGGTTTTATAAGTGTCTAATTGAAGCCAAGGAGGAGTGTTACAATGATGTTCAAACACCAGGTTGTAAAGAGAAGAAATTCTGTGGCAGCAGAAAAAGCCATCACCACTCAAGACATACAAATATAGAGTCATGGCACCGACAAAATGGATGATGAGATGAAGGGAGTAACCTAAAGGAAATTAATGTTGCACAATGTGCAGCAGGAACATTAAAAGACAATTAGTCTTTAGCAGAAGAAATGCAAAGAGAAGTAAAATTAGCTTTTGTGGTGTAATGTACACAGAATTTAGGATTACATTGGTCTGGTACAGCCGTTCAGAGTGACTGATCGCAGAGCTGAGAGAAGACTAAAGCTCTTTAATTTAGGTAGTGCATAGCTTGGTAAGGAAAATTCAGAAAAGAAAAAGATAAATATTTTTTAATATTTCTTTCGTATTCTTTTGTCTACCTGTACGGTTGAGTGTAAGGAAAGAGTTTTTTAGTGAGATATAGTTGTGAGATATTTAAGGCAGAAAGCTTTTCATTTTAACTGGGGGCATAGAGACAGATTAATCTTTTTTGAGCCAAAATCTTGACAAAGGACTCAAGTTGAGGTATTTTGCTAAAGGTTTGGCTTCCAAAGAATAAAAATACTTATTTTTCAAAGTATTGTTTGCAATAGAAACTTTGGCAGAAAAAAAGAAAACTAAATTTACCATGGGAAACAAATGAGGGAAAGGCATTCTGATAGAGAGTAATTTCAATTAAAATTCTACAGGTGTTGCACTTATTGAAGATACAAAAATAAAGATAAAAGTTAAGATAATCATGAGGAAAGCTAAGCAGTAGGAGACATAGATTTCCATTTTTTCCTTACTAAAGCCTATATTGAGGTCTGAAACTACAAGTAGTATATGGTGATTTACAGTCTCAAGACCTCTACTTTGTTTGCTGAAGAAAAGAAAAGTTTTCTGATGTTCTTTGTTTTCAGTGAACATAATTTGGTAAGAAAGCATTACATATAGCTTAGACTGCATTTTATTGCAGCCCACTGTCATACGTATTATTGTGTACTGTTCAAAAGGCACTTGCATTTTATAGTAAATTCCTCAAAAGATTATGAATATTGGGTTGTCCTGACTGTTTTTATTTTTCTGTCAATAATTGTAAAATTTTAGTCTCATTTCTACTAGTCAGCTTCTGCTTTGTGATATTTGTTCATACTTTTCATAAGAAGGGGTTAAAAACTTCTTTATACGTGCCAATACCTATTTTCTTATTTACATATATTTACTGTGTATCTCTAGACTTGTCTTTACGCTGGCAGCTTTTGTAGTAGACATCCTGTATAGGGTATTCAGTTTATATATGTCGGATCCTCAAGGGCCATGGCTTTTGCCAGATGAAGCACTTTTGATTTTGAGGCTGATGAAACACAGTGCTATTATTGATCTGTGCGTGACACAGCCTGTCTCTCTGCTGGCAGAGTGTAGCAACATTTATCCAGGAATTTGTGAAATGTCACTCGGATCATGTTCATAAGGTAAACTGTGCAAAAACCAGGATCCAAGCTGAGAATCCATGAGGAATTGGACGTGACTCTCTTATTCCTTCGGCCTGTCTTCTAGGTCAGCCAAGTGGTATTTGTTAAAGCAATGTCTGTGTTTTGTATTAGGTCTTGAAGAAAGTATGATTATCACTAGGAACACGCTGTACAATATAGTCATACTGTTGTTGTTTTACTCAGGTTTTTTAGGTCACTTGGGAGAACAGTATTTTAAGTCAGTGAAAGTGACCTAAACATTGCAAGTCTATAGTTTCTGTTCTGTTTGTAACAAAATCACAGTTCCTGTACAGCTCCAACCAGGAAACTGCTTATATTTTCTAAAGAATTTAACTTTTCTTGCTTCACATTGCCTTCAGAGATGTGAGACAATAGTCATTAAGATCTCAGTAAGCAATAATGGTCAGAAAGGTTGTGTGACTGTTGCTACATATAAAACTGCCAAAATACTGATATTTACCTATATCTTGTTTCATTATAAATTATGATTGAAAAAGGCATTTTTGTTAGTATCAAAAGCATGTAATATAAAAAATAATGAAAATGAAGGCAAATAATAAAAAGCAAGCTTCTGTATACTATTTGTCTATTTGTAAAGGGTCAAATGTGACTTTTCCAGATATTTTTATTAGTGTTTCAACAACAGACTCGCTGTCATCAGCGAATGGATGTTGCACCTTCTCAGTTAAAAAAAAAAAGTTTTAAAGTGTAAAAAAACCCACAAAAGGCTGCAATTCTTAATTTTCGTTTTCTGTTTCTAAGACAATTGTAATGGTAACAATTTGAAAGTCAGCCATGAAGGAAAAAAATAATTACTGTGATATTTACAAACATTTTTTAATTTTAAACATTAAAATCTTTAGAAAAGTCTCTAGATAATTTGATTTAAAATTCAGTTACTAGTTGAGGCAAGAAAAAACAGGTTTTATTGAAGTTAAAGGTTTGAGTTTGGCTATCTTGACTTTTTATCCCAAGTACAACAAGGATTTTCTTTTATTTCTGTAAGATAACTTCTGTAGTTTGAATTCCACAAGACCAAATCAAGATTTGAATGAAGTATCACTTGTGTATGACCACTGAAATGTGCTTAGTCTCTACAATTTAAAATGCTTTTCTCATCTTTGTACATAAAAATATAGTAAGCCAAGAGCGGAAAAGTTGTTGGTAATGAAAATATATTTGCATACACGATGCATATATTTTTACATGTTATCCCGCCCTTTACAAGATTGACATATGTGAGAGGCAAACTCATGATTTGTGGAAAAAGCCAAAATTGCAGTTGGTTGCTTTTGGGTGGGGTTTTTTTTAGCTTGTGGATATGTGTGTTTATTTTGCAAAGGTACATGGGTTGGACAAATACCAGTCTGATTCTCAGGAAGATGAAGATGGTATTTCATAGCATGAAGGCCACCTGCTTGTCAAATCTACTGGCCTTCGTAGTAGAACCATTGCCAGCTTGTCAGGCATTATTTCTTAAAGAGGATTTAACAGAGGGCATTTACGTTGCTACTTAGCAGTGTCAAGGCACTCTGTGAAATACAGTATCTTGTTTTGGGCACCACATATAAAATACGCATATTGGAAGAAAGGAACAAGAATGCTAAGAAGTTTTGAACATGTTAACTATGAGAAAAAATTGAAGGAGTGTAATGAAATCTATAACATAATAGATCAATGGTAAAGACTGAAGGAGTGTGATAGCCACATGCCAATGTGTAAAAGATTGTTTAAAAGGGCTCATGGTCAGTTTATGCTTCCGTCTCCTTTAAGGAGAATAGATTTAATTTTTCAAGAAAGGTAATTTAGATGTAAGGCAAATTTTCTCTCTGAGAGCACTGAAGAACTTCAGAAGGCTGCCAGGAGAATCTTCTCTGTAGTTAAACCAAAATTTTCAGGAATAATCTCTTTTGCACGTGCTAAATTTAATGTATTCTTAACATCATTACCAGTTTTGTAGGAATTAATTTTTTTTGTCCTCATTCTCAAATGGAAGGACTTTTTTTTAGGTAACTAGCACAGAAAAAATATCTTAATACTGAAGAGTTTCAACAATGGAGCTAGCTGCTAGTCTTTGCAAACATTTGCTCTTTGGACATGAAGTTCTCCTTTTCCCCCATGCAGCGTATTATTCTTTGGTTTCTAGTAAGGTGTATCAATAATCAGAAAGCAGGACCATAACAACAGCTACCACATCTTGTCCTTGGGGGAACAACGTCAGAAAGAAACATATTTGGTCCTAGAGCTCTTTTGGACCCCTCCAGATTTCAGAAGGGGAATCTTCTCTGGTCTAGTGGGAGGTGTCCCTACCTATGGCAGGGGTGTTGGAACTAGGTAATCGTCAAGGTCCCTTCCAACCTAAACCATTCCATGATTTCATGATTCTCCTTCACCTGTTCAGCACTGTCAGATTTTCTGCAAAGCACCAATTTCCTGTGTTTTACCCCATTTTCTTACCCATCCCACCCTGAGATTTCTTTGTCTAGTTTATTGCACAGAAGGAATTGGCGTTTTTGTTAGAGCCTACATCTTACTGCAACTTTCTCATTCCCACAATCCCTTGTTTAAACTTGTATGTCCAAAGTTAGTGATGATGCTCTGTTTTCCTGGCTAGTACCTTTCACTACAGGAAGAAAGTTCAAAAGATGCATCCATAGCCAGGAGTACGAACCAGAAGAGTACAGCCATTCTCATCACTTTGTCAAGGAAGATGCATGAGTATTCATACTGCATTTGATTTTTTTTAAGTCTTTCTAGGCATCAAGGAATGTGAGTCAAGAACTAAGGCATCTTCAACAAGAGTAGAAAAGGGAAGTGTTACAATTAAGACTACTTCTGAGACAAAAAAATCTTATCTGGGAACTACACCTGAGATTCTTTTTTAAAAATTGTTATCATCTACAGCATTCTCTCCTTGGGATTGCCCTCATTTTTCTCTGCCTTAAACCCCAGTTGTTGCAGCCAATGAGTACCGGCTCACAGGATTCTTTGGCATCCCTACAGAAGTCAGACACTGTTATTCTCCTTGTATCCCTAAGAAAAGAGTTGTGTTTTTGAAGCCATGTTTGTTTGCCTGAAGTGCCTGGACTTCATGGACTCAGTTACTGCTAGAGGAGGTAGAAGAATGTTTATACTTCCTTACTAATGCCATCTGATTTGCTCTCCTGAAGTTTCATTGGCAATTAATGAGATAATCATGGACTGTTCCCATAGCTTGGGTCATGTTCAGGTATATTTTTGCATCACTCCAGGCTACCTTTGATGCCTAATGAGGCAAGATCTTCAGTTTCTTTCTCAGCAGTGGAGACTGTATGACTAGCCGTAGCGCGTCTCTCAAGATTCACAGGCACTGGAAAAGGATTTACTCTTTGGTGGCTGAACTGGTCTTCCTGTGCACAGTTTTCTGTTCATTCATATAGTGAAAGGTGGTCCTGTGGTCTTCAGGGTATTATGTACACCAAAGTGAAACGTGGGACATTCTCTGTACTCTTATGTCAGTGAAGCAAGCAGAAGAGAATGAGGGAAGTACTAAGAGGCAACAGCCGTAGGTCTGGTTCAAGCTGGGACATTGATTTACAGGGATTAGGCACAACTGCAATGTTGTCCTCAAACTGTTCATGTATGTGAAAATAATTAATTGCCCAAATGAGCCATAGTATTGATGATAATCATGATAAAGGGAAAGTATATTTCATTTTATACATTAGGGTGAAAACATGGGTTTTTCTTCTGATGGTCTCTTCAGCTATTTAATATGTAATGTAAGGAGTACTTTACCCTAAACTGTTCATTTATGCCTGTAATTTTAGCAAGGGTTCCAATGATAACATAAATTACAAATTAAAGATAAGACTGTGGGGGTTCATTTACAATAATCCAGGGATGAATTACCACTTTATTTTATATGCAATACATGGTAGTGGTAATTTTTAAACTCAATTCATGATATTGAAAAATATCCCTGTCTTTGCATACTCCCCACAATGTGTGTCATCAGCTTCCTCATACCTCTCAGAAGTGGCTAGCGATATGCCTTTATTTTCTTATACAGAAATGTAAATAATACATTAATATTTGTACAGTATCACCTTTATGTAACTAGAAAAAATCCAGGTTTTTTACCTTTTTTTTTTCAACTCTTTGTTGAGTGTTTGTATTTTTGTCCTGCTCTATGAGAACATTGAACTTTTCTAGTAATTAAATTTGTTAATACAGTTTACACTTAAAATATTTTGCTTTTGCACAGCATAAAAAAATCAAAAAGCACTTCTGAGGACATTTCTTCAGCTTTTGTTGATATCTGAAGCAGTTACAAATGAGATGTTTAAATAATTGTATGGAATTAAATACAGAGCTATCTTTATAAATTTTCTTCTTTGAATATTGCAGCCCGCTTCTGAAAATACCTCTAATGTACATATTTTTTAGTAATTTTTATGTCAAAATACTTACATCACTTCCTCAAACCTTTGTATCTTTTAGACATCTTTTCTGTAAGTCACCAGAAAATGGTCTTTAATGGTTGAAAAGTTAAGATTTAAGCAAATGAAAGCAATATATAAAGAGGAGGCCAGAGCATGGGAGATGGAGCAGCTTTCCCTACAAGTACAGAATTCCTGCTCACGTATATTTGAGATGCAGAAGTATTTTGATAGAAAATGGTTCACTCTCTAAAACAGATGGAAATGAGGAGAGGTTAAATTAATATTTCACCATTCTTTCAGCTGTTTTTCTTTCTTTCTTGTTTATATATTCTTTTAAAAATAATGTTAATTTTTAAAGATACAAAGCTGTATGCTGTGGAAATAAGTGGGTAAATCAAAAGAAAGTTTAAAAACAGTGTTTAAAATAGCATTTTCATTTTGGTTTCTCTCTATTTTATGTGAGCTATACGGAAAACAGATGGAAGCATTATTAATTTTTTCCCCCAATGAGTTTTAGTGCAGCATATTTGTATGTGTTATCTGAAACATATGAATACTTAGTATTGCTGCTGTTAAATTCGTAATGAGTTGTAGGGATTGTGAAATTCCCTGACTGGCTCTCATGCAAGTAGTTCATTTGCAGTGCTTAGATGTGTTAAGATTAAGCAGGGGGAATATGGCAAGCACTATCCCTGACCCTAGATGAAAAATTCAAATTTCTAGCTTTATGAGTTCGCCCCGACTCTCGTGTTTGGAGAAAATCAGATAAATACTGTGTAACCCTGCAAAAAATCTTGCAGTAAAACCTGGTCCTAACTATAAAAGATTGCATGGATTTCATGCCTTATATTGAAAATTCTCTAGTAGGTTCAAAGGCGTTGAAATCTTGGGGCAAATTTTATGCATCAGATATAAGTCTTCGCTTGTATATAGCAATGCTTAATGTGCACAGGCATGTTAGGTGTTGGAATACCCAAGTCAACTTGTATTTGTTTAAATAGCAGTGGTGGGTACATGGAAACATTGGTTTTGGACTTCAGCCACATCTTCACAACTGGCTTACTATAACATTCAGATATTTTCAAGTGGGACAAAATGTTGTGAAATGTCTCTGGTTATATTTTCATTTTTAATTGTAGTAAAACTTATTTTAATGTACTGTGTTGTATCTGTGTAGATATTAATACTTCAAATAAATTTAAGTATGTGAGATATACTATAATATACTGTAATCTTTAATATTTTTTCTTTTTCAGAAATACTGCTTTTTAAAGTTCTGTAATTTTTATCCGGAAATGTTAAGCCCTTATAAGCAAGGTCCTGCACATCTGTATATTTTGGCAGTTTGCATCTCCACATTGAAAACTCAATCCCTGCAAAAATTAAAGCACATAGTTGTGATCATATAATTGATCATAATGAAACTACTTATATAAGTAATGTTACATACCTAGTTAATAGTCCTTATATTCCTTTGAAATTTGCAAGGACAGATGGAGTGCTGCATCTGCTTTGGTAGGAAAGCAAGATAGTGTTCTTAATACGTACAGAAATTAGGCGTGGGATACAGCAATATTTACTCACACAGAGACATGAAATGAAAGTGGTAGAAAATGCAAGCTAAAATAGATTTGCTGCAGGTCGGCCCCCTTACCTTTGGATTGGTGGTGGTGTTATACCAATGACATTCTTCAGAAGCATTTTCATCATTTTAAAAAAATTGCTACCTATATTATTACTAAGTTTTTTCTTATTTTCCATAATTTATTTGAAAAATCATTGGTTGCACAATGTGCAGTTCTGTGTTAAGGCTTGTCTGTTGTCACTGCTGATGATTTCTTGGAGAACTGGGCCCAGAATATGTTACCCCAGTTCATTTATACATGTGTTTGTGTGTTTCTGTAGAGTAGATATATGTGTTCTGGTCTTGATCTGTGTGGTATTATCATTCTTTACAAAAAGAAGACGAAAATACAAACAGAAATTTAAAATGGACATATCTGCTCTGATATTATTGATTTTATTTGTTTATTATTTCTTAAGATGCCATAGCAAGATCAAATGTTGCAATACTAAGCTTTTATACATTGTAGAATAAATTTAGCTATAACTTGGCTATAAAATAGCTGAATTAAAATTGCAAGTAAAACATTTGTTTATGAAGTGGTATGCAGTAAACAGCCCTTTATGAACGATGATTACTCTGATCAGTACTGGCACATGATTAAGAAGACATTCAAAGACTTTGATAAGAATCTTTGTTAGTGATTACAGCCGTATTTGCAATAATAACTGAATTTATAGTTGGGCCATTCTGTAGATAACAGTGGAAACATTGCTTTTATAAAGCTGATGAACTGCAATTGTGTTACAGTGACATTATCAATAGGACAACTATGTTTTTACTTTAGTAAAATACTTGAGATGAGAAATATACCTCTTATCTGCATGCTGATATCTGCATTTCTCTGCTGGGAACTAATTTAAACACTTCATGAGAGATTGACATTTTCAGTGCCTTAAACATCCTTAAAAGCTGCTTTGTTCATTGCAAACCATATTTAGTATGACCTCATAATAATGTAGCACACCTCAAGTGTCATGCCTGTCTTTACTATGCACATTGGAGCTGTGTTCATCTATACTAGACAACTGCACTTCAAGGAAAGATTTTTTTTTTTCTTGATAGGCAATTAGCAGTAATTAGGAAGATTCACTTCAGTAAGATGTCAACATGAGATTGTTTAAAAAAGTTGAATGTCAGTGGCTTTAAAAGAGGTTTTTTTTCCCTGACACATAGGTATGGCATGTGAAACATGAAATGTTAATTTAACTTTTCTGCTTATTATTCATGCACAATATTATTTTGTCATTCAGATACTACACTGACAGAGTGCAAAGGGTGTTAAAATAGTGCTGCTAGAATAAAAAGAGGATTAATCTACCATTGGCCAATTAGCCAAAGGGTACTTAATGGTCTCTAAAGGCTACTGAAGTCTAACAACTAGCTAAAGCACTGGCAAAAAGTCCTCTATATTACCTTCATTTACTTGACATTTTGTGAAAGAGTCAGCTGCTGATAACTGCATTTGGCTGAAAAAAAAATTATAACTCGGTGATAGAGCAGATTTTACTAAATTTTCAGAAGAATAAACGAGAAATAATTTTTACATTTTAGAACTTTTTCTTGCTTTTGGGGTCTTTGTTTCAATTTAGGGGTTGGGTATTAAGTCACCGAAGACTTCTGTTTCATATTTTGTCTTCATGTCTGGAATACTAAGTAATCAACCACTTACAGCCCTTGCATGAAAAAACTTTCACTGAGGATTTGGAGTTACTTGCCTTTTCTCTATATGATCACATTAAGTATGCAGCACAGTTGGCGTTTTAGTCTGGTATATATCTTTTCATATTTTCAGATAGCAACAAACTATCTTTGTTAATTTTAGCTTATTTTTTCTGTGACCCATCATGCAAAGGTAGGTTTTGATTCAAGAGAACAAAACAGGGTCAAGATTAATGGTATTGACTGAATAAATTTTGCCTTGGATGTTGTAAATAGGTTTATCATTATGTTATAATAACATTTGATAGAGTGTGTAAAATCATAAACACCTAACTCTGTGCCTGCAAATATGTTTTGAAAAGTTCTTTCATAGTTTATGTGTGCCACAAGTACTGCTTATCTTGTATATTTTTCATGATCAAGCTAAAGCTGTGAGAAAATAGCATTCTATTTAAAACGCTCAGATGAGCAGTGTTAGATTTTAAAACAGAACTTGGTAGAGTAGCTATGCATACAGCAAATGTATTTTATTACCTACTATGGCAAGGTTTCTTAGAGAAAAGAAAAAATACGTTGACTTCAGGTTTTGTACAGACATCTCTATGCACATTGTAATGTTTTCATCTGCCAAGATTTTAGGATGGGAAGCTTCATAGCAAGTATGTTTTTTAAACATCTGAGGATATTTGTATTGGACTACAAAATGAGTAGTAAAATAAGGTTATGTCATTGCCTAAAAAGGGTTTCAAGAATACCTGATTTGCATCCTATTTTGTAATTTTGCCTTGAACTACGTTCTATATAATATATTCTGCAAATATAAATGTATGGGATCATGTACAGCAGTGGCTGTGCAGTATCAGCCACCACCAACAGAAATGTCATTTTCATACATGCCAGATGCAGTAGGAGGGTGACTCTGCTGTAAACTGAGCTAGAAGCTCCTCACAGGGTTGTTGTGATGCCAAGGAGCGATAGGCCATCCCAGGAGCTTCCTGCATTACCCCGTTGGGCCTTCCACGTAGCCGTCTTCCTGAGCAGAGGGCTTGTGGTAGAAAGCCTTGCTGAGTCACGGGAAGTTTTACATTGACTACACAGAAACTGAGATTTCACCACTTATCCCTTTGTGCACAGCAGAACAGAGTGTCATGAGTATACCAGGAGCAAGGAGATTAAGATAGATGGATGTTAAAATATTGAATCTATAAACATCTGTTAAGCCAAAACACTCTGGAGGAGGTGCAGCAGACAAAGGCCGCTACATCGTGGAGGAACAGCGGTAGCCTGCCTTTACCAACATCTGGTCTAGCTGGTATTTAAGATTCTACCTTTCATCCTGGTGACCTCTTCCCCTGGAGAAAATCCTTTCTACTCTGTCACTCAGGATTTGCGTGCATGGTAGCACACACACAAAAAACTCCCTGTGTCTAAAAAAGAGAAAAGAACAAAAGACCTCACCTAAAACTTAGCGAGTGGTGAGGGACAGCAAGGTAATGAACTTGCTTCTTAAGTAAGTAAATGCAAGGGATATCTTTAAGGCATCTTGCTGGGGAAGGGGGGCTGTTTTTCACTTCCTACATAGATTTATATAGAATTTTCACATACCTTTCCATGTATTGCAAATAGAAGAATAATGCAATATAATTATCAACGCTGTCTCCATTTACACTGTCTCCAGAGCTGTTAAGAGACAACCTTCTTGATATCTCTGATTGCAATTGTGTGTCTGTCTTTGTCTGCTTTTGCAAGTTGAGGGGTGTTTGTCATACATCATACACTACTTTCACTTCACCCCCATAGTTCAGATGCTGTTTCTGAATTTAGGTACATTCATATTTTAAGTAATTTTTTTCTAGCTCCTCACTTAGGTAACCAATGTAGCACTGTCCTCTTTGGCACCTGTCCCATGAAAGCTCATTGTTTTTCAGTATGTTTGCTATCATTTTGGGGAATGTAGCCACTACAATCATGGTATTTTAGACCAGTTGCATTTTGGCGGCGGCATTAGCCTAAGAAACTTCAGAGAGTCATGAGCTATCTTGGGCAGATATGGGGGCATTTCTAATTTTAATCAGAGATATTGATCTAGCTATGATTTTTTTTTTTTTGCTTTTCTTTTTATGAATAATTTATTATAGAGACACTGAATCATGAAATTCTGCATGTAGAAATATTGGCTATACTGGACAAATTAACCTAATCCTTATATCTTTCTGTACTACTACTGGGTTTGCTTTTTAAAGTAGCCTTCATTTTGTCTTACTCAGACTGTATTAATTGTGAGAATAATATATCAGATTAAGGAATAGCCAATTAGAAAATACATTAACACTATTTATCTCTTGTTCAATAATGACAGCAGATGCAGAAGGCAATGAAAAGATTAACCCCTTTACTAAGAACAGTACTTATCTCAGATAACTGTGTAAACTGCCCATTGGCTTTAACAAATGCACTTAAGTGTGAAATACTGTTAGACTTTTAACTTTAAATACCTTTTCTTGTATCCGTGATATTTTTTAAGTGTACAAATATTTTTGAAGAGTACAAGTGTACTCGTCATTCATAATGGGAATAAACATGACCATAAGTAGTTTTTCTTTTATTTGGATATATATGTGATCTTCAGATAATGGGTATGAAAGTGTATGTGTATGTATATACACATGTATATAAAAAGTTTTTTCTAATAACATCAAACAGTGTAAAATCTATTTTTGAGTTAAATAATAAAATACTTGGAAATAGGTCACTATCTTCAACTTTCTCTCACCCATGTTTTTTTGTCTACCAGCATATAATCTGACACACATTTAGTCATTTCAAGCTGTAGTATCTTTTCAGTTTGTTAGCAGGATTCTTCACAAAGGAAGGTTTTTTTTCCCTTTGAGAGGTTTCAGTACCATTTTGTGTAATTGTTCCTTATGTTAAACTACCGTATTACATTCTTCTTTGGAATAATAAGATAGTACTGTAGTTACCTTCTTAAGGAGCAGAGAGTTGTTAGGCCATTAGTGGCTTTCGGCTGACTACAGATTTGTGAAAGTTAACCACTAGCATGAAGATTATTTCTGTTCCCTTTTTGCAGATCAACATTCAATATTATTTAAATTAAAACAAGTATTTTATATAAAAGATTACCTCTATAAGGAGAACTATGAAATATAGTTACAAAGATTGACTAAGTCTTGTCAGTTGTCAATCAAGTCCAACAAGACTGAGAGTTTGTTTGCATGTTATTTATTTGAACTAAATCCCTAACAAGCCTCGTCTGCTAATTGGACTTAGCATTTATGTTGCTAAATGAGAAGCGTTTTGGCTGCAGTATAGGGTGGTAAGACCTACCCAGTGGAATAAACAACTAACATCTGTTATCCTGTCCTGCTCCAGCTTGGCTTTTACCACTTAAGTACCTCAGCCCTAGAGTCAAGGTTATGGAATATGTGGTTCTCTGGCTATGGTGCATATATGTGAAAGGGAAGAAATAACACAACATGAGTAAAGACCAGCCAACCAGAAGATATTTAGTGCAGCTGGTCCACTTTGCTTTAACCTCTACAAGCCCTACAAATATCAAAACAAAAGCCAAGAGAAGGGAGTATGTTTTATAGCAGTTGTCAACACAGCAATTCAAGTGAGCTTACAGTGGTCACCATTAAAACAGATTTGACATTTAACCACCTTTAATACACTTCGGTGTCTGAGACACCTTGGTATTTCTGTATGCTCTGTGTAGAAATAATTGCTGAATCCCAGAGAGGCTCTAGGTAAACAGGTTTCAACAGTAACTACTGTTACAGTTTTGTATGATAATTTTTGCCTGTCATGGTAAAAATAGCAGTGTGTACAGTCAAAAGTGAATTAGCTTGCCTTTTAAAAAAATTGCTTGTTTTTAATGTCAGTTGACTTCTCTTTCCTGCTGGGTTTGATCTTCGCGTGAACTAGAGAATTCAACCAACAGCTCTGCAATATAATTACAGATATTATATATACTGTTTCATTCCTCTTGAATTCTGAACCAGAGAAGCATCTCATATGATCAAGCAGCTATACTTTTAGGATGCAATGGTGATTGTTTCTTCTGTTTGTAAAACAGGTGTTGACCTCCAACCTGGCCAAGTGGCAACAGGAGAAGGAAGATTTACAAGGAAAATTGAAGTTGAGAGAACATCTGTCTCAAACTGCTGGCAAGAGTGAAGCCACACCAGCTCCTTCAAAGAACAGTGATTTAGAGATGAAACAGCTGCAGTGCAAACTAAAGGTGACAGAACAAATTATCTAGTGCTGAGGATAATTCACGTGAACAGTGTTTCATAACTGGGTCAAGCAGATACACCTATACTCACATGTGCATATCATTTATATATCTTAGCCAATGATTAGCAACTTAGGTGTTAGATAACCTTTGATCTTAAGCAGAAACATAGTCATAAGCAGGAGAATTAGAAGTTACAATTAAAACAGTTTCTGTAGATCAAATAGGCCAGACAGGGAGGCTTGCTGGGTTTTCACACAATGATTAAATGCATCTTGTTGGAAAGTGCTGTGGAAGTACTTCAATGAGAATTGTGTTGATTGCTTGCTTCCTTTAAGAAGGAGGTAAGCAATGGCTGTCTGTGAAAGGGGAGCAAAGAATTTGAGCTGGTGGGTCAGCTCATGTAATGTAACAGTGTGATGTTACCTGTATGTCACTACTATTCTTGTCTTCAAAGAGACATCGTTCTTCTGGTATTTGTATTTTTGTAGATTAGCTGGTAGGAAAATACTAACTTGTTGATGATTTCATTGTTCAGTCTCCAGTGATTCTCTTATATATGGATGATGTAGATGCTGGACTGTGTTGATCTGAGAGCTTTCTCAGCAGGTGGCCTGGCTCAAACATATTAATTCTTCTCTCTTCTCACTGGAGCAAATACATGTGCAACAGAATGTCTTAAAGTTCGTTTTTTCCATCATTTTGTGTTTCATATTTGAGGAAAGAGAAAAGGCCAAAATGGTACAGCTTCTTGCTGCTAGAAGAAGTGGCACACTAGCAAGCTGGCTGCCAAAGGATTAGCTAGAAGAAAAGGCCATATTACATGAGCGATGTAGCTGGCTCTGTCTCTCGAGTACTGGATTAGCTGTGCTAGCGCATGAAGTGTGGGTAGTGCTCAGACCTCTTAGCTGTTGATGGCAATTATGGTATTACGGATCTTGGCTATAGCACAGTGGATGCGTAACATCTAAATTCAGGGATTAGTAAAGGTAGGTCACATTGATAAAGAGATGAGGGCAGCAGGGAGTAACCATGAAAAGGCACATAATTTGATCTACTTTAATTATGAGAAAGAGATCTTGAAACCATACACGCTGACTTCTTGAGTGTTGATTTTAGATTTGGGTTTGACTAATCTGCTTCTGTTGCTGGTGAGTGGTAATTTCTGTTAATTAGGGTTGTTCCTTTTTAGATGAGTGTCCTCATTATCCAGAAACCTAGTAGTCAATTGCTCTATTAAAGTAAGAAAAATAAAAAATGAGGACTTTTTTTTTGTGTGTAATATACTCTAAGAGTAACACTCATGCTAGAAGGCTACTTTATTGGTCTGCTACGTGTGAACTGCAAAATATATTGCTGAAAAATCAAAGGGTTTTTTGTTTCTGCACCAGAGGAAACATTTAGCGAGCATATATAAATCTGATGTCAAAAATACTAATGTGACTTTTAATTACTTCTTAAAGATGTATTACATTTTTAATGTAAAAAATAAACCATGTATGCTAAACTACATTTAGAGTAAACATAGTCTGTGACCCCAAATTTAGATTAGTAGAGGAAATTCACTGGTTGCTGAATTGGGTGAGAGTTTGGACCATAAGCACCTCCAAAGCTACTTAAATCAAGTTGCTGAAATTCTTAGCCTTATTTTCACCTAATATTTTTTTCAAAAATTTAAGTCCTGCATGTCATTTTTAGCAGAAGAAATTGGCAAAATTTGACAACTATTGTTCCAGGCTAGCTAGCATACTTAAAATGGAGATACAAAGTTATTCTCCTAAATGTCCGAACGTGGAAGAAGCAAAAGCTTTCCTTATAGCTCAAAGTACCTCGTTTTGTTAGTTCGTTTTTGGGTTGTTTTTTTTTCCCCTCATAGCTACCTTTGCAGCATTTGTTTACGTTGTATGTAATGATGCCTTGTACCTTTGCCGATAGGAAGAAATGTGTTGAGTGGGGTGGTAAGTTTGGAAACAAAATACCGTAAGCATGTATCTTCGCCTCTGAGCATGTGCAGAGGCACACCTAAGTAGTCAAGTTTGTATCTGGTGTGTAAACCATGTGACTGGGTGCTGTGCTTCATGCTAATGAAGCTCATGCTCAACAAACAGGTCTCAGGAAAGTCAAGAATATTCTGCTAGCATACATCATTTTAACAATTTTCTGGTTATACCTCACATTATAATAATAGTAAATAGACTAGACAAGTTATTAAGAACAATATTTTACATCTAACTATGCACACAAGAATATATACTCCCCTTGAGGTGCACAGAGCTATGTACAATTCTCCCATTAATGTTAATAGGCGTTACAAGTCTGCACTGAGCAGAGAAATTCTCCTCAAGTATCTTTGTTTACAGCATGTCTGATCTGTTTGCTTATTGTTTATACATAATAAGTAAAAAGCTTTAGTACAGTGGCTGAACCTGCATGCATATAGGCACGCATGTATGTTGTGCGTACACTCAACATGCATGTATCTTTTGGCAAGAGCTTTTGGACTTCTGAAATCTCAATGTGCGATATGTTTGAGCTGCCATTTTCAGCAATGGCATTCAATGCATATGCTCAGATTGCTAAGATGGCTACTTAGTTAAATTTCATATTTTTATTTCTGTAGAACGATTCAGTTGTTCTATATTTAAATCTTGGGTGTACTGTTTGTGTGTTTGCATGGAGGAATTGAGGCTTTTTTTTTTACTTCCTACTATACGCAATGAGGAAAGGCCAGTAACTGTATAGTTCTCCTTCACTGGAATTACACATGCCTGAAAGTTAGGATCATACGTTTTTTTGTTACTGAAATGTAGCATCTGTGTTAGTGTGGCCAAATGGAAATGTCTTTGTCTTGTGCTTTGAGTTTCAAGAGACACAAAAACAACTGCTCCTGTAGATTGTCTTGTATTTCTAAATACACCAGATGAAAGGCATTCTTGGAAATTGATGCTCTATAGATGTAAGCCCCTTGTGCTGTAGAACTATACCATTCAAGGATGTAGTTCAAATGAAGATTCAATCTTATTTCTCTTTTTTTCTGTTACCTTTTCAGCTGGCCATGCTATGCAACAGGAAATGTGGTCCTGATAGTTGCACAGGGCTTGCAGGTGTCCTGGGGAACATCTATTGATCATACATTATTAAAGCAATGGAAAAGTACTGATTTTTATCATATTTTCCAAGGAATGTACTTTTGCTTAAGTGTTGCTAGAAAGTAAGAATGCTCCTTTTGTACCAACTGATGTCTAAGAACATTCATAAAATATGTGGAAGTTTACACAGGCCGTTGTTTCAAACAAATTTACTGTTGACTGGGATAATATTCAGTCAGCTTTATTTATATTTTAATATTTTTAAATCTAGAATTCGAATAATGAAATCACTAAGCAGTCGACCACCATTAAGTCACTGAAAAATGAAGTCCAGGAAAAAGAAGAACGGGTTCGGGAACTACAGGCGAAGTATGTTCGTTCTTCTATCCATTGTGTTTGGTGCCACCCAGTGGCTGCTGTATTATTGTTACAACATTAACCGTTCTTAAATAGATTTTTAAGAGAATGCTTATTCTTTTTATTGCAGTCTTGCAGACTGTTACAGGGCTTTTTTTAGAAACTGGAGCAATACATGCTAAAATTGCATTTTGTTTAAACTGATGAGTGATTAACTAGCTACAGTAGCTGTATTGCAATAAGAATACCTTAAATCAAAACTCAGACTCTAGAGTAGACTATTTTATCCTTGATGTAAGTCTAAATGAATTCCTCAGCACTGTTAAACACAGTCTTTCAAATACAGTAATTCTTTGCCTAGGGGCTAAGAGACATGTCAAGGTTCAGATGCTTGAACAAGATTAAATATCCAGTCTTACATTCATAAAAAGTTCAAAAGGACAGTTGTATTTGTTTCTATCTGAATTGATTAAGGTTTACTATGCATTTTGAAATTTACATGTATTGTTGTGAAGTATGCAACTGAGATTTTTATTCTACCTACTTTAAATGGTATAATTCTGTTCTGCAATTATATTACTATATAAACATAACCTGTCAGTGTATCTGTGATTTTTTTGCCAGTCCCAGAGTTTAACTCCTCTAACCATTCTAATTTTTTTTATTTGTAGAAAGAATGCAGTTTACTTATCTGAAATTAGTTCATTTAAAAAACAGACGAAACTTAAAATTGTTAAATTCTGTACATTGTGTATTTTCTGTTTCAAAATGAAACTGGTTTTTTCCACCATAAGACTTAAATTTAAAATAGAGTTACTAGTTGTCATGCTTCCTTTATAAAATAGATGCTGTTTTTTCATAAACTGTAATATATAATCACCAAAATAGCATTAATAGTATAAATGTGAAAGAGATGGAAGAAATTTTAAGATGCAGCATTTTCCTGGGGTTTTTTTAATATGGTATTTATGTGGTATCAACAGTGTTTTATTCCTGAACATATTACCATCATTCATTTTGCTTTCATTTAAAAAAAAAGCAGAACTCTGAACATATTTCGGTATTGCTTATGTTTATATTACAAATATTTATTTGTATCATAACGGTGAAGGCATAATTTTCTTATTGAACAGAGATTACATTGTAGTACGTAAATTTATTTTTTGAGAAGTTTCTGAAAAATGCTGATATTATTTCTAGGTTTTTCAGTTTTTAAGAATTATTATCTTACCTGACATGTTACAGAGACAGAGATTTTTCATGTGTTTCTGTGTATTACTCAGTTGAATGAAAGGAGACTTCCCCCTTTCACTTTCTTTTGAAAATAATTTTGCACAAAATCGTGTTTGAATATTACCTGCTTCAGACATCAAAGAAATCTAATTAATTAAATTTGTGTGTTCAACATTTTTTTTTCTTTTTTTGGTAATATCTTAAGAAGAATTATTATGATTTCAGATCAGAAAAGTTGGAGCATAAACCACAGCAAAAAACAAATCACAAATAAATTGAATATTTAGAAACAGATCTGTTTATTAAGAGAGTTGAAACTGGTTTTAATGATTGAGAATAGGGAAACTGCAAGAATTGCATCAGCTTTTATTTTAAAAAATATTCTAAAGCTACAGGAATGATACTTTGTCTAGTGCATTTATGCGTTTTAGTTGTTTAAAATACTTGCATATTAACAATATTTTCTAACAGTGATATGCAGTGTGACTTCTTCCCTTCTAGGATTTCTCGATTGGAGAGGGACCTTAATATGAAAAGACATTTGATAGAAGACTTAAGGTCTCGTCTAAAAGCAAATCAAGAAAATGAGAAAATCTCTAATGAAACATTAGAAAGCCTTGAGAGAAAGGTATTTCTTTCTTGCTATTGATAGTTTTAGGAAAAGCAAAAGCTGGTGGATTTACAGAAGTTATTTCAACACGCTATATATACTAAATCAATATATTGCTTTAAGCAAACAACATACAGTTAATCTAAGGGTGTAATTCCCTCCACTATAATTTGTATGACATCAGTATATGGTGATAGCTTGGATGGATTCAGCATAATTTAATGTATGTTCATAAGAGGTGTAATTAAATATTAAAGTATTCAGAACACCGAGTTGCAAGGATATGCTCTAAGTAGTGAGATTTAGTTTTATGCACTGTAAGTTCATAAAATACAGTAGACCTGAAACAAGTGTCATTTTACATGACATACGCTAATGAAGTCCATGCACCTCTCCTGGCTATAGTAGTTACATGCTTTAATATGTTAATCTATTTTCTACTGCAATGTTATGAATGATTCACAGTTTTTAGCTTAATGTAACTCTGTCTGTGTAGGCAGAGTTTAATTTCTATAGCAAATCTTTTTCTCCTGCAAAATTCTAGGATGATTTCACTGAAGCTAGGAGAACTTGCATATGTTTTGGCATGTTTCTGTAGTATCCAACCAATGTATTGCACTTCAGCCTTTAATACCAGAAAAACATTATGACATTTCGTTGTCTGTGAGGTCATGCAGCGTATGACCCCAGAATAGAAAGAAACAATTTACCAATTTGCTTTTGTTTTCCTAGAATGCGGGTGCTTGCTGGATATCACAAGCACTACCTCTGCTTCCAGTCATATGGCACTTTCAGCTCTAGAGAGAGCTACTGTCTTACCCTCCGTGCCAAAGATAAGGTGTTATTAAGAAATCCACAGCCAGAGAGTGGGAGCATAAGTAAGCAAGGGAGCTGAAGTATGAAATGAGAGAAATACCTGGTTTTGGTTTTAGATGAAAGACTTAGAATGGAATGATGTACTTTAATGCTGTTCTTCAAGTATTTTAAGTGCTGCGTTTCTCAGATTCCAGACAATCGAATTCCATACATTAATTTGATTATTCCATGTGGGAAATCAACTTGATAAATTTTACATTATTTTCAGCAGAAGATCAAAGAAATTCCCTGTTACTCGATATTGTCAGGAAAACTTTGTGATTAATACTGTCAGGAGAGCTGAATGATTTTCTAGGAGCATTGGTCTCTTTCATTTTACCCAAAATCCGTGTTTGCATTGTATGGCAAAATGGTAATAATTATCTAAGAGGCTTTACAGACTATTAACTTGTAGACAGTTATCATTTTCTCAGCTGAGTTTTAATTAATGTTTTTAGCTCTGATAGCAGAAATGAGTGGAAATTGTGGTTTGCTCCCTTTTGCATGCACTGTAACAGTATAATATATATAAACAAACAGCTCTGCAAATGAAGAGCTTTTCTTTACACTTAATACAAGTTGACTTTATGTAACAAGGTTGTGTGCAAACTGATCTCTACTGGATCAGCAGCAGAGATTTATTAAAGACTGTAATTTCAGAAAAAGGTACTTTAATCAAATTATTTATATAATACAGGTATGTTTATGCAATATAGGTAAGCTTAGTTTTGATTTGATTTTCATTTTTAAGTTTTATATCTTAATAGTCAATTGCTCTTGACCTTTCATTATTTCAGGTAAAGGCACTGGCTGAAGACTGTTCAAACAAAAAAGCTTCCATTGACTCACTGAAACAAAGACTGAATGTAGTTACAAAGGAGAAGTCTCAGTATGAGCAGATGTATCACAAGGTTAAAGATGAGTTGGAGAAAAAGGTATATTAGAGTTGTGATGGCTCCACCGTGGAACTTTTTCATACCTCACTTTCAAATGAAAAGTTGCAAGGTCATCAGCTTAGACTTTCTAAATACAGAAAGGGAAAAAAGAACAAAATAATAGTAATGTGTTCCTCTGTTTTACTTCAGTCTGAAGTTTAGATGCTGAAACATGGACATAATGACTGCAAAGGAAGTTGCTTTTTCCCATGAAATTACATTTTATATGCCACAAGCAGAATGTTCTGTGATGTTAACTATTGTGTGGGAGGCTGGTTGGTTCGTTTGTTCATTCGTTTGTGGTCTACCATACCTGCCTATCACCTTTTATCATATCACCGCTGTTCCTCTGTGGATGTATTTCAGGATGTCAAGCTTAACAATCTAGAGAGCAAAATGATTGAGACTGAATGTGCCATGACTGAACTTGAGGCTACTGCATCTCAACAACTACATGGTTTGGCTAAGCAGACTGGACAGGCTTTGGAAACTGTACAGAAGAAACTGCTGCTCACCAATGACAAAGTAGAAGAGTTCATGACATTTGTTAAGGTTTGAGTTTTGATTTTCTTTTGAGTGTTCACCTAAATAGAGGTATTCTTGAGTGAAAACAAAATGTAAAAGATAGAAAGGAGGCTAATCTTTGGTGCATTCCCTGTTCTGGAACAGTCTTTGAAGGTCCTGCACTGGCCTGGTGTCAGCTCTGAACTGGTCCAAGCAGGGAGAAAGAATCAGTGGTTCTAGATATCTTTCCTAGACTTCTGTAGAATTCTGTAATTTTTATTGGTCATCTTTTTGTATATGGCTGCCAGTGTACTTGTTCCCAAGAACAAGTGCTTAGCTGTATAGCAAATTACTCTGCAGAAAAAGTTTCCCAACACGTTTAAGAAAATAATTTATATCTGTTGATTAGTGTGTATTACTTCATTTTCCACATGTGCTTTTTATTGCAGATATATTAAATAAGGAATCTCTTGCAAAATTGAAAGCAGTTTTAAAAGCTGTATGTAGGATATTCTTTTCTTATTTTGGTTAAATACTTAACAATCTGTGACAGTGCGTCATGCAATAATACTGTGTGGTGTTATACAGATCACTTCATCATACAGCTTCAGTGTGAAGTTCTACAGAACAGACTAATCTGTGTTTTGTACCTTAATATTTGAAATATAAATATAATTTATTTTTCTGAAATATCCACTACGTAACTAAGAATTATAATGCCTATTCAGTATATATCTATCTTGAATTTAGCATGCATCTACTATATACCTACTTTCAGACAAAGCTGTATCTTACTAACCCATGAAACAGATCCGCTTCCCTACTATTCTTGAATTTCTGTAGAGGTGAGCTGCTTTCGGGTATGTTTGAGCAAGTCTGGTAGCATCCAAAGTAAAAAGCAGTGGTATTTTGATGCACTGTAACAAGGCAGCATATATAGTTATCTCTTCGCTAATAACTTGCCACTGTGGATTGAAGTTTAGTAACTTAAATACTTGTGCATTTTACCTTCTTTCTGTCATCAACGGATGATGTTGATAGCAGGTCACTCTACGTGGCAGTTTTCAGACCTCTGGCATTGGCCTGAAACTGTCCCATGTTCAATTCAGTTGCAGAATTCTTATCATCAACTTCATTATGAAAAAAGACTGAACAATGTTGAATGCACTTTAAAGTCCTAAATTCAAAGAATTTATAAGCTAAAATATCTAAGGTGAAAATGAAGATTGACTTTCATGAAAAAGTGTGCCCGTTATTTAAAAAATCAGTTGTTTTATTTTTTTAAGTTTGTGATTAAAGTAAAAGCTATCTTCTGTTTGCCTTGTTTCGTAACCCGTAGGGAAGTGGTATAAAACTGCACTGTGCCCTGTGATTCAGATGTATCCTGCCTATTCTTGAACAAACTGTTATTTTTCGGGGGGGGAATGTGCTTTCTTCTAATACAGAATGCTTCCTCTAAGAGGAAAAAATGAGTGTTCTTTCCACAGCTGCTGCCTTATATTTGGCTAACTATGGGAAAGTCTGAATAAATCTAATATATTGTCTATTTGTTTTAATGAAATACTCCTATGTCATTGATGACAGAGAGATGCAATTCAGTCTCCAATCAGGCTTCTAGAATTTTGAAATTACTTAATTGAACTAACTGCAGTAGCAATCATAGACAAAGGAGATAAACAAGTGTTCATACTATCAATACTTTATATACTTTGATAATGAAAAGTTTCTCAAAAATTAGAAAATGAAAAAGTAAAAGATCTTCTGTTTTCAAAAGTAGCTGTAATGAGGAAAATCACCTATTAGCAACTATTATGATACTTCCTTCATTATTGATTAAGATGACTGCTTCTCTGTTAGTTATCATGAATATTCATGGTCGTACTGGATGGGAAAAGAATGTTAATATGCAGTTTCTCTATAAATAATAACAGTATTTAGCTAATAAAGCTAAATATGTAGTTTCTCCCCTGGATAAAAGAATATGCATGCATATTTCAAGTAACATTTTTGCTGACTACTGTTCCTCTGCAGAAAGATTTTTCGAAAATAAAGATGCTGTCTGTAAGTCAAATATTGATGAACAGGGAGTTCCTCAGTAGACTGCTTTGTTTAGTTAGGTACTGAATATTTAGGGGGAAAAGTTGTCTGAAATCAGGTTTTATTCACAGTGTACCAGTATAAAAAATATAGTTAAAAATCCTTGGCATTTCAGTGGAATTTTGTAGTATATCAAGTAAATCCTGTTAAAATACCTCTTACGTGTCTGATGCTATAACCTGCACTGGAAGGTCGAGGTGGCACGATAAGAAGTAGCAGTACTCCTTCCTGCACCAGCTCTTCCTTTGAAGTCTGGTCTGTCTCATTTCCACTCTCTCCTTCCAGGTAGCCGTCAATTTTCCCCTGACCTTGGTTCTTACTCAAGTTTCAGTAACTCAGATAAGTTTTTCTGTGTAGAGATCAAGGTTAATCAAGTTTGAACTGTCTCTTGCTTAACCTGTTTAACATATTTGTATGACCCTCATCTTTGGCTGCTATTCTGATCGCTTCACAAGCCGTACTTGCTTTTCTGAGTGCAAGTGTAACCTCCTTATTAATCAACTGAATGCAGTTACTTTTTCTAGCCCTTCCATAGCTCTTACGACATTATAGGGTTTTTTAACATAAAACAATTAAATAATTTCAGCGTTTCTAATTAATAGCTACAGCTGTTAATAGGACAACAGAGGAACTTCAGAGAAGAGAGTGTCGCTCTTTCTGTTTATAGCAGACACTGTTACTTGCCTTCAGAATTATTGATAACTCAGAACCACAGGATCTTGGATCCATTTGGATCAATATACTAAGTTACAAAATCTGGGGGAGAGGTTTCTGGTAGAAGTCTGATATATACCACTGGACAAATTAGAGGATATGATGAGTTACTGGTTAAGCACATATTTGTAACGTACATTGCGTTGCTATGGGGAGCCCAGTTTGGGAAACTTATGCAACTAACTAAAATTGCTAGATCGTAAAATCTAGTAATAGTTTCTAAAAATTGTGGAAGAAATAATTACAAACAAAAGTTGTCGTATTCAATATGTTGTAAGTCATTATAGGACTTATTTTTGTTGGAGAGTGATATAGGGATCAGGTGTTAGTCCTAAATTACCAACAGGGCACCTAAAGTAGGTTGATTCAGAGCAGCTCATTTCTCCAAAGCTGTTATGAGGAAGATACAGGCTAGTAGAAAGTATGAATAGATAATTGTGCACTGTGACAGTTTAATAAGTAAGCAAAAAACCCACAGTTCCATAATTAGAGGGTAGCTCCTTATAAATATCTATTCAGCTTGATAGGAAAAAGAATACAATGTTTAGAAATAAAAAAGGCAATATAAAGGAAGTGGAAAATGGATTATAGATAATAACCTGAAAATATGAGCAGCAATAGAGGATGGAGAAGACACTAAAGATATCAAGATGAAATCTGTGGGTAGCAAGGCCAATAACAATAGTAAAGGGGCAGGATTTAAAATTTACTGGTAATAAGATAGCTATTACAGGATAGATACAACCCATTATTAAATAAAACAACTCTAACTGTGTAAAGGTAGAAGTCTTGCATGAATATTTCTGGTTTGTGTATGGAAGGAAGTAGGCTGATGTTATGTGAAGATGATGAAACATCCCCAGTCTATTAGTGGCCAATGGAAGATTTTAAGCGATTTCTAGAAAGAAGTAGTATTTTTAAATTGAGAACTTTTATAGCTTACAACTTTATAGGGCTTAGGGTTAAGGAATTTTTCTCTTGCTGATCCTTATTTTGAATGAGTCTTCAGAGTAAGTGTAATCATACTATGACACTGCCATGACTCTAAAAGAATGATAATATTGAGTTGATATCCACAAAAGGCAGTCAGGATAGGTATTTTTAGGTCAGCTAGTCTGACCTCATTTCTAGCTAAAATAATGAAAATGTGGTATGAAATTCGATTATTAAAGTACTAAAGCATAGGAGTATAGTTATGCTTCTTAGAATGGCTTTATAGAAAATAAGTTGCATTGAATAAATCTGATTTCTTTTCTGGAAAGCAGTACAAGTCACTTGATACAGGTTACTATTCATTTTAATATACTGTTTTTTAAGATGTCTGACCTAACACCGAGACATTCAGATAAAAAATGTGGGCTATGCAATATCAATAATATGTTAAATGGATAAAAAATGGCCTGTGTGGTTGATCTGAAAAGTAATTCATGAAATTTAGGTGTTTCTAGAGTTCTGTAAAGATCAGAGCTAAACTTGATTATTAGACATTTTCACAGAATTAGATATCAAATCCTGATAAAATTTGTCAATGGCATTTATGAAGACTGATAAATAGTAATGAAAGTAAGGCCGCAAGTATAAGGTAAGCTAGGCCAAATGAAAACATTTTTATTACTATATATTTATATATAGTAATATAATAGTATATAGTATATAATACATTTATTAGAAGAACTCCAACTACCTTTAAGAGGGACAAGGTGGCTCTGAGAGTATTTTAGATGCCTTTTATAAAGATACATGTTTTCAGCCCATCCAGCTTCCATCAGCACCATAAATTCTCTTTGAACCATGCATCCAATTTCTATAGTGTACCATTGTTCAGTATTTTCTGTAACATGTATTGCACTATCAGATCCTCAGGTGGATCTTGCCAGTTATGTGCAGCACAGCACCCTGAGCAAAATGTTCTTTGTTGTACCTGTGGCAACACATGCAGAAAACGGCCACTGGATAAAGTTAAAAACCTGATATTAGACTCCTTGACTGGATGTCTGTCAAAAATAGGGTACAGCATACTAGTTTGCTATGAAACTGTCCAAAATCTGGAATTCTGTTTTCCTCCATTACTGTATTTTTTTTTAAGCTCACCTCAACTTGGACTATATATTGCTGTTACAGACCCTTGTAAGCTCAAGACTCAATAATGTTGTCTCTCCCATTCAACTTGTACATCAGCAAAACTTATTTTTATAAGTTAATCTGCAGTGATGACATCTGCCTGAACATGAAAATACCAGAGCTTTTCTGACCTTGAGGAAGATGTTTTGAACTTTTGGTAAGGCACAACTGCAGCTTTATTAAACAGGTGATGGTGACTGAATGCTTTAAAGTCAGCTGAGTGCATTTCTCACTTCCATAATGCCTCTGTGATTTGGGACTTGTGCGCCCTCCACAGAGGATACCCACTGAAGCACAGTTCACATCTGGTCTGTTCTGGCACTGTTCTTGATAGGTCTCCAGTATAACCATCTGATAGAATTGACTGCCAAAATCAAGACCCATGGCAGTTTACTTGGCAAGCTTAGTGGATCTACTTGGGGATCTAACACTCAACTCTCTTAAGACATCTGCCCTCATTTCTGCTACTCAGAGCAGGGCTTAAGCTAGGTGCATTTCCCCCTTGCTCTGTTGTTTGACATACAGCTACGTGCAGCCACACATGTCAGAGGCCTTACTCCACCTCCGCTTGGCTGAGTGATGTTCTGCCAGTCATTTGCCATTCAGTCAGCTTACCTTATATCCCAATAAATGTCAGTCTCTCTTACCTTTCTACAGTTTACCTTGAATCCTGGCATCAGTTTTGCCATGGCATATTTTCTCACTGCTATCTTGTGCTATAGTTTAATTTGCAGTTGAAGATAAGGTAACAGTTCTGTTAAAAAGTTCCACCTCTGAGTGACCCTCACTGCTCATTTCTGCCCCTATGAAACTTCCTCCCTCTTCCATTTATGACATGTCATCATAAATATTATATGGGTCAATTGTGAACTAGCTTATGAAAATGTCATTAGCCTTTAGAAAACCCAGAGGACCAGCTTTTGTGTACCACAGAGGGTCAGAGTATGGACAGGTTTACATGGTTGCAGGCTAGAGATTCTGGGACTGCCCTTTAGTGGCAGAGCTAATTGGGAATGTCCCATGAAACTTCTTGCTCTTACAAAGAATGTCTAATTAACGACTCACCACTTTCGTGTTAAAAATTCCTATCATTTGGCCAATTCCTGTTATGTACCATCATTGTCTTTTTGTCTTGAAATGTTCTGTGTTGGGGAAGATAGGAACATGCCAGGAAACATGTTCTTCTCAGGATAGCCAGGTGCAGATAGCATCCTATTTTATCTTTATGTCAAAATAATAATAAAAAATAATAATTAGAGATAATTAGTCATTGGGTTGGGAGGCTCAAATATTTGGGAAGTATTCTATTGGGTTTTATCAACTTCTTTCCAAAAACAAGTACACAACACAAGCAACACAAGTACAGTGCTACTGCCTGTACCTCCAGCTACACCGTCAGTTCTTTGGATAGAAGTAAATCCTTGCAGGGGACTCTCAGAATTCTCCAGTTATGGTGAGACAGTAAGAAATATTCTTCGTAGGATGTTTCCATTGGTGAATGTATTCTCAAACCCTTTGGATGCAGTTTCCTTGGCAGTATTACTGTTCCAAATTCTTCCAGGCCCAGGGTGTCCAGAACATGCTTTTCATATGGGTACCCAGCTGAGATGTGGGATACCATTTGAATGATCATTTGTTTCTTCATCTAAAAATGCTAAGCATTGTAGACAATTGTAAAATCTTGTAGTTGGCAAAAATGGACTAACACTTTATTGAAATAGAACTTTAGTTTTCTATGCAGATGAAAACTGATTTATTTTAAAAAGCTTGCACAATTGTATATAAACTGTGCCAATTTGGAAGCGCTGTTTGACCAAACAAAGGTTTCTTCAGCAGGTCACTGGGACATTTTGCAAACAGCAGCAGATAGTATCACTTACGTAAATCAGTACTGTCAGTTTTGATTTGAAAGTGGACACCTTTAATATGACTTCAAGTTGCTAGAAAATGTTCCCCACTGGGAACACTTAAAAGCCAAAAGATAAGTATATTTCATTTATTACACTCCAAACTGTCAACACTTTACCTAGAAAAGTATGCCCAGAGTGATTATTTTGTGTTGTATGGAGTAGATGACGAGTCTGCCAATCTGTGTTCAGTCAGAATCAGCATAATATTTGGTTACAGGGATGTGTTCCGGTCTGATGAGAATCAGTATTCTTATCTGCAGAATACACACCTTTAAGAGAGGGTGTCCTATATGCAAAGCAAAATTTGTTCAACTGAGAATCTCACCATTAAAAATTTATTGCTTATTTTTCACTATGCATGCTGCTTTAGGAAAAAAGGAGAAGCACAGCTTTTATTATGAAATACCAACCTTTCTTGGTTCTGAGAAGAAATTGGTGATAAATTAAGCTAATCTCCATCAGGATTACTCTGCATCTGGGATTTAGGCAAATTGAATCAGAGGCCTGAATAGTGACAGTGAATATCTATTAGACTGTAAACAGAATAATAGGCCCTGTGAATTTTAATGAATGAAGTGAATGGCTGAACTCTTATACTTTACAGAAGGCATATGGTTAGTGATGCATACAGTATGCCAGAAACAGCATATAATGTAGATGTCTTAATGGATAAAATCTAGATTATTAAACATGAAGAATAAATAGAAATATTTTGAAAAGCTTTTCCTTCCTCTTCTTTTTATTTGCTTTGTAGGCTTAGAAGGATAACACTCCACATTATTTTTTGACTATGATAGTTGAAGATGATAACAGATGTAGCTTAAATTGTGTTGAATTTTTTTTTATATCCCCCTCTGTATTAGGAGTTTAGAGGAATTGATTTAAATGATTCAACCTATGTAACTAAATTGCAGGGTATGTCAGGTTTCTATAGCTGCACATGTATGTCTCATGCAAATTTAGATTGCATGTCTGATCTTGTTGATGTTAGTACTACTTTTGTTTTTCTTTCAGTGCCTGGGAACCATTCCCATAGACAGTGACTCTCTAATACTTAGATACTGTGTGAACAGATCCAACGAACTTGAGCTGAAAAGGAAACTATTTTCACCAACTTGCAAATAACTTCCTTTTCTGCCTCAGGAAAAAAAAAAAAAAATCTAAGTTTTTCAGGGAATGAGACTGCAACAGGCTCAGCTGGGAGCTGCTTGGGAGACTCTGCAGTGCACTCCCTAGATGGGTATAGATTTACCTGTGATTCCTTTAAATGGCTTGGAGAGACTGCTTTTTAAAGCTTACACTGCATAATCTGGAGATAGTTAGAAAGATGCCTAGTTTAAAGATAATGGCCAGTTTGGGGTCTAAAAAATAGAAACGATGTTGACTGGAGAAAGGGATAACTGGAAGACTCAGGCGATGGATGCGTGAGTACAAATTATATAGTAAAGGCTCTGGGCTTGAAGTGATTGCAAAACGTTTTGGCAAAATAACAGGAAAAGCAGCAAAACTGTGAAAGTGGGAGAATGGTCTCCGGTAATGATTTATTTAAGAGTTCATGTAGAAATAATTGTTCAATGTATGTTGATCAGATTACTAAGAAAGCAAGCTGAAAACTGAAGCAGAGAGGGCAGAAAGCACCCATATACAGAGCTTTGTGAAGTCTCCACAGTAATTTAGAAAGGTGGGAGTTGAGGGCATTCCCCAACAGACATGCTGAAAGAGCTACAGAGAGGTGGGAAGAGCTCTAGGAGGGTGGAATCATAAAAAACAAGTGAACAAGTGACAGTATTTTAAGAAGTCACAGTTGATAAGATTTCTGGATTTTTTTTAAGAGTATAAAGAATGCCAGAGCTGACCTCTTAAATTAGGTTTCAAACACGTTTGTTTCAGCATTGCAGTGGTCTTGCACAGGGCATCTGGTTTATAGTTTTTATGCTTTGCATGTGTTTCTGCAGAAAGATAGCATAAGCTCAGACACTGAACTGAGTATCAGGAAATCTTGGTGCTCTTCACATCTTGGTCACTGACCTGCTGTGTGACCTTTGGAGTGTTGCTTCACCTCAGTATTTCTTGGTCTGCCCTGAATATTCTTTGTTTGCCATGTCCAGTATAACTGTGCTGACTTTGTCTGCCCTAACTGTTCAGATACTAAACTCTGTGAGATCCCAGGCATCTCTTTACTACATGTGTGCGAAGCTCTAATTTCTGTCAGTGCGTTGTTTTTTTTTCTCTGTGTAAATAACTGTAATATATGTTCTTTTAAAGGAATGATGCTAGTTTTGCTAGCACCTGTGTAAATCAGAGGTAATTCTGTTGAAATCAAAGAATTTACAGCAGGGAAAAAATTAATGTAAATGAGGTAGGACTTAAATGCTGAAGTAAATAGGACTTTAAATTATTATTATTGCTTATTTCACATAAATATAATTTTAGAAACCAATATATTTTGACAGAAATATTCTGCCTGTCATCCCACCCTGATTATACATATTTCAACTCATTCTCTGCTATAAAGCAAACTATTATTTTTTCCCTGTTATAGGTCACAAAACGTGGTAATTGTGTTGAAAATTTAGCAACAGTACAATGCAAACTATGGAGCGTTTGCTAATACTTTTAAAAGAAATTATCAGTATGAAAACATGTGGGTCTACACCTCAAGTTTTTGACAGTCTTAAAGCTTAATGTACAGGAGAGATTAGATAACTTTAAGGCTGTAATATTATATATGACCAAATGTCCCTCATATCAGTAAGCATCTGCTATATGTTCTATAAATGATGTGCCCATCTGATTGCAGTAAGAAGGGCTTTGTTCTATCTAAAGTCGTGTTACAAAGAATGCTATGAAAAGAAGTACATTTTTAAGACAAGATTTCGGGCATAAATGAAAGTTTGATAGCTAAACAGTTATCAAGCAAGTATTAGAAAGGAAAAAGAGAAAAAAAAATGACCAGTAATACAAAAACCCCTGATTTTGAATCACAAAGGGAATTTTAAAACAAATAAATATACTCTTAAGTATATATTTTGTGCTTCTCTACAGAAATATAAACTACATTGTAATTGGCCAGAATAAGTCCCTTGCTGCATCTTTGTTTAAATATGGTTTGTTTTGAAAACAATCTGAAATTAAAAACCGGCCATGACTTAAGTCACTTTTCTATTAATTTGTAAATAAATTGAACTATCTTTTAGGACATAGCACAATGTATTCAATTTCCTTTTCTTATAAATGTCAAATATAGGTTGAAATATTTTTTTTTCTTCCCTATGGTTTTTCGCACCTGGAGCTGGTTAAGAAAATGCAGTCGAAAGAACATTCTTAATTTTGTCCTTGAAAATAAATGGTTATAAAGAAATCATTTGTTTTTAATGGTTTTGAATCAGGAAGCAATGGTATTTTGGTAGAGGATGTAGGGTGAGATTGGTAGCAAAGTTATTTGGGAGAAATGTGGAGAAATACTGTATTTAAACAGTTGCCAGCCAAGTGAGACTTTCTCCCCTCTGTTCTCCTAATGGCAAGCGGGAATAACACAGCTTAAGCCAGCATAGTTGTACAAATTCAAATCTTGCTTGTAGTAGGAATCAGATGATCGAATTTTAGGCAACACGGTTTCTCATTTCTGCAGTTGTACCTTAGCATTCTTCTTCCTTATTGCATTTTAACTGGTTTTTAGGTCCGCAGTTCTAAGTGCCAGGAAGCTGAGTTTTGTGTTTGAATACTGAAATCCTGAGGCCCCTTTTATACTGTGTGACTCGAGGACTTTGTCAGGAAAGCCACGGTGAATTTAGCTTTAGTAGTTGAAAAACAATACTGTGCAAATCTGCCTACAGTTTTCCAGATGTTCTTACTACAGTTGGGTTTAGGATATTACTGAATTCACCTTTTCTAGTTCACAGTGTCATCCATAGCTCAGAGCCATGAAGAAGGCAGGGTTGGGCTAGGATGTTGGACCGAAAACTGGAGATAGCTTTTGCCACAAGGGTAGAAGAGGCTGGTAATATTTTGAATGACTTCAATTAATTTTTCAGATCTTGCCTGTTAGATCCTTAGTTATGTTTATGTGTGTTCAGAATTGCTTGTGTTAATGGATGTGGAAAATCAGGTTGTAGATGCAACTGCAGTATCACATTGTTTTGTATGTACCTACTGCAATTTCCCAGTCTTTATGTAAAATGGAATTCTTAGAGGTCATCAGGTGAGGCATTTCTTCCAGGCAATGTGTGCTTTCATCTTCCACTGATCTCTGTGAAGTTGTGAGCACTATCCTCAGTGCCAATCAACATAAAATTGTTTATTTTAAACAATATCTATCAATCTGATACCTAGCTTTACTGGATATATTTCTCCCTTTCAATTCTTTATTGAATTAGCCTTTGAAAATTTGCAGCTCTGCTAGCTTTCAGATAATATTGTCACTCTGATATTCCCTTGAAGGTATCTTTTTGTTTTGTTTGGGTTTTAATGCATTCTACAGCTTGTTTACTTTATTCTTAATGGAAAAGATAATAAAAGCCTATGGTAATTCCTCCAAATATGTACAAATAAAGAGCTGAGCTAAGTAGCTGGAACATATATGTTCACACATTTTAGAAATAAAGCAGAAACTGAGACTGAAGACAGGTAAATACAATCAACATGCCACATTATAAATATGATCTGTGTGACATTGGTAAAATAATGTTGCTACCACTTTAATATTTGGCAATAGCATTGTTGGTCGGTACTGAATACAGAAGTTGGCAGACGAAGATAAGACTGGTCTGTATCTCCTCCACGCCTTTACACTCTACTTTCAGGGCATCTGCTGGAGTCTTTGAAATCACATGTGATCTCTGGGGATCTTAAGAATTAAGTTAACCTCCTGAGGCTGACTCATTCCCATGGGTCAGAATGCTACATGTTATAGCCCTTGGCCAGACAAATCTATTGCAGTGGTCTGTCTTGTCTTTATTTCTTGTCTACACTCTTGTCCCTTTTCTGATCGAAAAAAAAGTTATGCCTAGAAGGTGTATTTTTTTCAAGTGAAGAAGCTAGCTAAGGTAACTTAAATTTTATCTATAGATAGATAGGTAAAAAAGAAATTACTATAGAAGAGTTTTTCTTTGACATACAGCAATCATGCTGTGAGGTATTTAAACATTATTTCTGAAAATATTTTGCAAGTCATTTTTAGAGAGGCAATAAGAACCAGATAACTAAACTTTCATGGGAGAAACTTGAATGCTTGTTTCAGCTGCTGAAACAGTGCATGACATCAACTCTTTGTGTCACTTTGGCCATTCATTTTGTTTTGTCTCTTTGATCGTGAGCTATTTGGCGTGGTAATGCTTTCTCAACCTTTTAGAGCTCTAGGATCTGCCCTACCCTTAGGCCAGCAATAATTGTTCTACCACAAAAGTAGCCATGAGATCAGCACCAGTGCAAGACTGAAATCTGGCTACACTTAGCTACAGACTTTGGTTTATCTTGGGGCCTTTAAATTTTATTATGCTACAAACCATAAAAATAGAGTGTGTAAATTAACATGGTAATTACGATAATAATTTTAGGCATTGACTTGGTCATATGGCATTCCTTGGGGCCATAGATCAATTTATGTCAATTCCAGGATCAACTAGTGTCAGAGCTTTTGGGGATGTAAAGGCCTTATTAATAGTGTATTGTCAGGGTGCGTGTATCACTTCTTTGAGTGTTTAATTAAATATGACCTTTTAAATGAAAGAAGACCTTTGTCTTTATACGTCTCAAAATTGGCAAAAGATACAGTGCTAAAAAGTGTTTGCGTGCTGAGACCAAAATCGGAAACTATTATCCTAAGAATTAATTTAAAGTAAATAAAGTAAAAAGGCTTATAAGGGTGATATTCTAGAACTGTACGCAACCCAGTAGATATAATATATACTGTGTAACCATATGGAGTTGCTAGATAATGCAACAGTTGCTACCGATTAAAAAGAGCTGGGTACTTTGAGCTCATGTTGTTAGAATTTTAAGCTTATTTTTTTCTAGTCAGACCAGTAGCAATGGCACTGGTCCGACAAGATGTGTTGTAGATTTGTTTTCAGGAATTAATCAGGGATTCCTATTCTAGTAGCAGCTAAGTGTGTCCCACAGGAATAACTCTGACGGTAACATCTAAGTTGGGAAAATGGCTTTCCTAATAAATATCCCCTAGATTTGACAGCAAAGAAAAACAAAGAGAAAAGATCAAACCCTAGTATTACTAGTACTAATAAAGGCATTGTTATCATACATCAATATAGTACTGAAGTCATATTCTGCATTGATTTCATTGCAGGCAGTTTCTATCACCTGCGTACACTTAGAAGTTTAAAAACAAGCAATTCTGAAATACAGAGTGGGAGATGTTTTAGTTTAAAATCCAACACTTAGCTCCAGAATGCGTTGTATCAATTTCTTAATCAAAGAGTGATATTATACTGGCTTCAGTACACTCACCAACAAAACCTGTGTTGGTTAATTCTTAGGTTTTTGTAATTTTCAGTTTGGAAATGGTTCTGCCTAACTCAGTGAAAAACCTGTGTGGCGTTGACATTGAACATTTCTGTAGTAAAGCATGAACTTACATGTAAATGAAATCACTAATAAGTAAACAATTTAGCACATCAATATATTAATATATGATGGATGAGGATATATCAACAGAGAAAGCAACATAAAATCATAGGGAGGCTATCATTTTTTAAGGTAGTTATCCAGTGAAAAATGTATATCAAAACATTATTACAACTTAATAATGTGAAGCAGGCAGGTTCAAAAATAGCTGATCTCTGAGAGTCTGATTTGAAAGTCCATAAAGTAGCATGATTTTTCACATATAGTGTGTATTTCACATATGCTTTAGTATATTAGAACTGCTCAGGGAAAAAAGGAATTGAAGCGCAAGTCCTCTACATGTATGATCTACTGTGATTATATATAACCTGTATGCTTGCATATCAAAATATATTAGTGATAGTTTTCTNATTTTTTTTTTTTAATTGCTTTGATTCAGGCTCTTTCTGATAACTTCCTTTCTGGAGCTCTGAACTAAAAGACAAGCACAGTGGAGTTGCAGTTTCTGGGTTCCGCTGTTGCTGTTTCGTCAGCTTGTTCGTTCATCATGAACCTCTTTTGGAGTTTGGATACACCAATAAAATGTACCTAATAATGTCATAAGACTATTGTGTGGCAATGCTCTTTAGACGTTGTCTGAGATGTTTGAGTCAATGTTTAACTTTGTTTATTATCATGCTTTTTGTGTGTCTGTGCTCAGCTATTTATCATTATTTTTAGTCTTTCCATGTGGCTTTGCAGTTAATTTCCTTGATATTTTACTCCTTTAATTTACTTTTCCTCTTTGCACCAGTATACAGATGTGCAACTTCTAATCTGATCAGCTATGTCTGAGAGAGATCTCCTTACACATAAAATTTGGGAAGCTGATGGAATTTGATTGAAAAAGTACAGTTGAACTTATTTTTCCATTTTCGAATACATCTCCTACATGTTGCAGGAGCCAATTTACTGTTGGACCATTATCAAATGCTACAAAAACACGTTGTGATTTATCTGTATTTTTTTTTTAATATACTGTACGCTTTTCTACTTGGGGCTCTCTCCTCTCTTAGTCTGTTTCCTTCTGTGAGCTTGTTCCAAGTTGCTCTAGCTCCCTGCCTATAACGTTTCAAGTTTCTTCATTCCTCTCAGTTCTGTACTTTCAGACAGGCCTATGTTCAAGATATTTTGTTGGAAATATTGTGAATGGAGGGACCTACACTTGAAACAGAAAACGGGACAAATTTCATTGTAGCTCCTATCCCCAAATTTGTGGCAGAGTAGTTTTGTTTTTAACAGTTAAATTTTAGGTAAATACAGAAAAATGTTAAGTTGGGAAGTGGTAGAAAAATAAACAGATCTTGGAATTGGATGAATGTGCTGTGCTTTCTTTGACATATATCAGCTAATGCTCTCTAATGACTGTATTTTGAATACACCAGAGACTGTAGAGTACTTTACCCCAAATGCCAATAAACAGGCTTCATAATTCTGCAGTCAGTTTCTATGAGATGAAGGCATTCTGCAGAAAAAGAATTTTCAGGAGTTAATCAGCTACTGGTGAGAGATAGTTTACTAAGATGAGCCTCAGATACGATGATCGAAAGAAAACCTTATTCTCTCATTTTAAACTCAGCCAGGGTGTCTGTGTTGACAATCACAGTTCTGCTTGAGTCATGGAAGTTGAATACGCTAGGAGGATCTTCTGACAATGAGTTACTGCTCTTGTCTCTCAGCCAGCAATTTTTAAATAAAATTGTCTTGCTCTGCTTTTGACAAAACGCTTTTTGTCATAGTTGCATAAATATTGAAACAAAATAACTTCAGTTATACAACCGATGATTTATACTAATGCTTAGTGTTATTTCACTGAAGCAGAGAACTTTAGGAATAGGAGAGGTAGGAATTCGAACCATCAATTCTTTGTTGTGGATATATAGTTTGGCTCATGTTCAGGTGTGGAAGGTATTCAAGCTCAGTACTTGTGTGGTGTAGGGGAACAAAACCCAAAATCAGGTTTGGATTCCATTCAGCTTTCACTCAGGTCAACAAAGTCGTTTCAGCAGGATGTTTCATGTGTTTCTTTTCTTCTAGTTTTAAAAAAACTAAGGAGAGTGGCCTCAGCCCTGCTGGGTTTCTTCTTTCCCATTAACCACAAGCACAATTTTTTTGTCTAGTCATCTAGCTACTTTTTACTTTTCCTAGGCTTTTACATCAGCTTTACTAAATATAAGTAATCCCTTTTTTTTTTCCACTCGAGATAATGGTTCCCCTCTCCTATCTTTTAAACCTTTCCAACAGTTTTATTTTGATATTCTTCTGTTTTTCTGGATATTTTTTTAAGCTTCAAGCATCTTTCTGGCTCAACAATGTATACCACGTTTCAGAAATTATCATTAAAAAATTGTCTTTTATTATTATGGTCTGTGTTAGTCACCAGTAATAGTAGTAATGGTAATAAAGGCAGTTTAATTTATGCAGAATTAGCAGCATCAGACATCCTATCAAGCTCTAATTCTTGCTTAAAACGAGAAGCCTTCAACGGCAGAAATGGGACCTAAAATTGAGGCTTCTCTTGGCACCCCTGCTTCAGACCTTGTCAAAGCCAGGATTAAAGAACAATTGCAGTGATTCTGGTTTGGCACCTGATCTTCCTCCCACCACCTGAACTGGTATCTGTTTAAAACACCTACTATCTCCAAAGAGCACCCTTGCAAAGAGCCTGCCTGGCCTGGCTAGGTCTTCTGTATGGACCAGCTGCACAGAGAATACAGCCCTTCCTATGAAAGCCTTCAATAATAACACGGTGAACTTGTGTGCTCCAAGGGTGTGCAGCTTATCAACAACAGATGACCACGACAGTGGTGAGATTTAGGTTGTAGAAATTATATTGGGAAGAATCAGTAGCCAGGACAATTTTGAATTACCTTGTCTTGGTGGGTAACCAAAATTTCAGGTTTTGAATGAAGAGGTATAGCAGTGTTTCTTCATGCAGGGAGGTGTCAATAAGCTTTAAAAAGATCTCTGTTTGACCTCAGTAAAGCCTGACACTTCTGTTGTTATTTCAAGAACATTTCTGGTAGATTGGATCAGGAAAGGATTTTTAATTAATTCTGCGGAAGATGCTTTGTCTTACTACTGATGGAACTATGAATATAGTTATTTTGCTAAAGACATTAAAAAAATGTACCTATATTTAAGAGCATTTTCTGTTTTAATGTATTAATTCATATTTTGTGTTCTAAATACCATGTTATTTAATATTACAGCACATAAATTCTATTGAACCAATAACACCGAATGAAGGTAATTCCCATCTAAAGGAGCTTAGTGTAAATGATACTGTTTTTTTCATAGTGTTTGCACTTTAAGAAAAATTGCAACGGAGTATTTTTTTGCTTGCATCTTCCAGGCTCTAACCAGGGAGTTACAGCAAAGTGTACAAGAGCTGAGAACAAAAATCAAACAGGCAAAAAAAATGGGAGAAGTCAGAGCATGCAAAAAGGGTCTTTCCCAAGAGTCTGTTCAGTTGGCAGCGTCTATCCTTAATGTTTCAACAACTGATCTTGCGGAGATATTAGAAGTAGAAGATGATGAGGTAAGTTATTTTAAGGACTCTTCAGTAAAAGCAGAAGATGCTGTATATTTCCGTTCCTGAGGAAAAGGATTTCCAGGTAAAGACTGGAATTTCATTGTGCAGCATCCAGCACAAAAATAACAGAACAGCTGGATTTAAATAAAAAGGTCAGGTTAGAGACTCATGAGGTGGCGAGACCATGCATAAATAAAATATAAATATACTGGTTTGAGCATGTAGACATAGAGACATTATTTGAAAATCCCTAGTAGTTTCCTTATTCGTGAGACTATTTGGCAGATTGTACATTTTAAATACACTTATGCATTAATGAAAACAAAATTAGAATGTGTCTTGCTGTGCCAGATTGATTCCTTTGATGCTTCCTTTCTTGAATTGTGGTACCTATTAAAGGTATTTCTAGTAGACAGATGGTTTCTGGGGGAATCCATAGCCTTTTTTTGTTGATTCTGTCATACATTTTACTGTGAAATATTTGATAGTGTTTCATCAAATCACTCTCTATTAAATAGATACAGTAGTAGGATTTCTTACCCAGATTTATTTAGGCGTAATCAAATAATACATGAAAAAGCCTGTACACTTACTTTAATAAAAGTGTCTAGGAGTTGACCGTTATTGGGCTGTAAAAGTACTCTGGTGGTGACTTAGATTTAGCCTTATTGGGGCTTTACATTACAGAATTCACAAAAGAGAGTTTTTGCGTTGGTTAAATAAAGGTGCATTGTATGTGTGTGCACTGGTATGGATTACATTCATGAATACAAATAAAATGGACCGATATTTGCCCTGTTTTCTAACATTTATACACCCCTGTAAAGAGATTCACTTTGAATTGTTCCATGCTTACTCCATTGTCGAAGTAATTTCTACATTCTGTATCTTTTGTGGTAATCAGTGTTGTGAATATATATGTAAAACACACAAACATTTAGATACACACAAACATTTTAGATTTATAATCCATTTATCAGTTTGTACACTCAGAAACCTTTACATTGAACTTGTAAAATTTACACATAGATCACATGTACACCTGTATATTCATGTGAAAAGAACATGCCATGCATGTTTCCAGGGACGCGCGCAGACAAGGATAGGTTTATAAATTTAACAGAGCCCTCATATTTGGTGGATATGCTTCAGATAACTAGTCTTGCAAGCATAGTTCCCACTTCCACGTGCTGGTTTTTAATGTATATTCAGTTACACGTTTCCTTTATTGTTCATTATGTTCTTCTCAGGTGGTGTCAAAATATTGTGTCTATGTTGTATTTTTCTATTTTTAGGAAACAGCAAAGGCAAAAATGGAATTTGAAAAAGATAAAGAATGGCTGCAGTATATGCAGAAACTTCCTGAAGCACAGGTACTAAATTTATATCTTCCCTTAATGAATTATAACTTTCTGTTCTGCGTAGCTAAGAGTTTTTAGGTTGTAATTAATCCATTGCATTTGCAATTATGTTGCCATTGATGGTCCCAAACTATACTGTGATAAGGCACTGTAAAACCCTTGTTTTGCAGCATTTCCTTTTTATTTGTCTTAAAATAAGAGTCAGTGGATAAAACTGAAGAGATGTTAACCAAGGATTTGTGATAGCTAACTTAACAGCTGAAACCAGTGAAACAATGCTGGAGAAAACAAGCACGGATCTTGGCAAATGTGTTAATTGAATTATTGAAACAGTGTGTAATGCTTGCTAGAGTGAAAAGGATCCATTCTCTCATACCTCTTAGGAAAAAGAGATTTTTTATTATGTGCCTTTAAAGTTAGTAGTTGATATGGACACCTGAGGAGTTCATGGGTTTCAGTGACCTTTTACTGTGGACCTGTTTCCAGTCAATTCATGTTTTCCTCATAGCCAGACAGCTGTTTATTATCGTGT
Source organism: Anarhynchus alexandrinus (assembly GCA_008711295.1). Classification (NCBI taxonomy): domain Eukaryota; kingdom Metazoa; phylum Chordata; class Aves; order Charadriiformes; family Charadriidae; genus Anarhynchus; species Anarhynchus alexandrinus. Next base: position 517,952 of record VUYV01000193.1, on the reverse strand, counting down.
CTTCTCGCATTCTCTACAATATTTTCTACTGAGACCTCGAGCAGCTTGTTAGTGGGAAGTAAATATTGATTTGGCATCCTGTCAATGCAGAAAGAATGAAAAAATTTCCACCAGAGGCCCCTCAAACATTTTCCTATCGACATTTTCTGGGCAGAGAGGAAAGCTGCATAGAGGATGACAAGGCTGAGACTAGCAGAAATCCCTGAGGGGTCCATTGAGACTGCCGCTGTGACCTGTGTGATACTTTTTCTTCTCTTTCAAGTCTTTTTTTTAATACACACGGAGTCTGCTGGGATGCTCCCCTCTTGTAAGTGATCAAGGGCAGTTTATTGGCAGGTGAGAGCCCTGCTTTTCTAGCCATAGTCAGCTTTTGTTTGGACATCACTGACAACACACACTGACTCCTGAAACTTTTCCATTATATTTTAGTTGTCTCCTTTATTCAGATGATGGGTAACTGGTGTCTGAAAAGAAATAAAATTTGATTTATAAATCCAGTGTTCCTAATGCATATTCATCAGCATGGGTCCATTAGCGATGTAGTTCATTTCAGTTAAGAATGTGAATGATTGAAAATATTTTGAAAGCCATTTCAAGAGAACACTCGCATTCAGATTTATATATTTTATCATTAATAGCTTTTGAGTCTAGGTTGTGTCCTATGACCAGATTTTTAAGAAATGACAGTTTTTCCCTCTTTCATTATCAAAGCTTACTACCATTAAGACTGCTTAATTGCTGCAGTGGAGGAGATGAAAATATCACTTTGTTTTTACTGGCTCTGTCAGAAATACTGGGATTTTAATGTAATATCATAGTATTACATGGAACTCGGCAGTAAAAGCACAAATATTTCTATTCACTAAATTGCCTTCATGTTAAGATTTTTTTTAAATTTATAAATTTCAAGATTCTGTCCATGTTATGGACTCCAAAATAGGAATCAGATTCATGCAATACGACGAAGAATTTTTTTGCTATCATTCTTTGGTAAATTGTTAAAAAATCCTAAGCAGAATTTTATCACTTTTCTTCACCTGATATAGACAGACAGCAAAAACCAGGGCACGGAGAGTTGTTGACTATGTAACCGACTATATTAGGATTGCAAATGTTAGCTAAGGATAGAGGAGCTCATTGCTCTTAGCTGCATAAGTTTGTGTACACATTAATAGTGGTTTTCAGTGGTTTTTGCTCCATCTTGTGGGGTTCCTCAGGAGGAGCTCTGAGAGTAAAAGTAATTCTTGGCAAGCCGACCGTCTTTAGAATTGCAAGGGCATTAGTGTTTTTTGGGAGCAGCCAGCTATGCTTTTCATTTCTGTCCATGCTAAGTCACACGGATGGAAATTGCAAAGATTTCTTGGTCTCTATATTTGGGAGCAGCTCACAGAAGAGCTCTATGCCCTTTAAAACGCTTAACTCACATCTTCTAGATAGTTTGCTTGTGGTTTCCTTTTGCAGGCATTGGTAATGTTTCTGATAAGAAAACTAAAGCTCACGGTGAAATGAAAGCTTTCTGTCAGGACTTTTCTCACAACGGGCTGCTTACTTGGTGTTACAGGCTGGCAAACTGCCTACCTGTTTGCGTCTTGAACGGAGATGCAGGCTGGCCCTTTTCTGTTATTCTGAGAAAATGTTCGGTTGAAAATTGCATCAGACCACTTAATATTGCAGTTTGATATAGTGTCTTTTTGTGCCATTGAGCCAGGACTTGGGAACATAATTGCCCAGCAGTATTGATTTAATTGCCTAGGTTTATTTGTGGACTCCTAATTATTGACTGGAGGTAAATTTAATGGAGAAACCTTTATGAACACTGGGAAACTGCTGCTGTTGCTGTTATACATAATGAACTGCATCATATCCCTTTAGATCATTCTTCAAGCTAATTTTATTCCGCTGTGACAGTACGATAACATTTAAAATGTCATAGACATTTTATTTTTATTACTGACATACGCCATTTTACTGCTGCATTAGAATTTTGGGGGGGACTGAGGGAAGCACTAGTTGCTTTTTACTGTCATTTTATAGATTCCCCTAAAGTGTAATGATAAAGGATAGCACACCTCTGTTTTACACTTCATCTGCACCTTTATTTTCCATACTCTTACGACTTGAAAAAGTCTAATTTCTGTCAGCTTTACGAGAATGTTAATATTTCAGTGATAAATATTTTTGCACTCCTGAGGCTCACAGACCCTAGTCAGAGTTTGTGTCCTTATTTTATCAACTACTATAGAAACACACGTGGAGAAACTACACCACTGCTAAAAAGCTTGCAATCTGATAGAGACATCTCTGCATCAGGATGTTATTATGTAAACAAGAATCATATCATTGAAAAGCACAGTCATGTTCTGAATTCTGCCAAGCTGGTAAAAATCACTTACTGTCTAAACCTACGTCTTGAATGGCCAACAAGTGTTTTTTCAGTTGCCTTTTTGTATTTGTACATTAACACCCAATGACTAGAGTTCTCACTAAAGTATAAAAATGAAACATCTTAATAACTGACATTAATATAAAAGGTAAAAGGTTCTCTTGCCTATGAAGAGCCCGTATGTGTAGAGGCTTCACAGCAGCGCATGCAGATATCTGCTACCTGCACAGGGGGATCTGAGTCATGTATAGAGATATCAGACTGATTATGCACTACTGATTGGGCATGGGAGAGAGAAGCTGGGAGAGGTACCGCATTATAGACCACTGAGTTTTTAGCGGCTTATGGTATTTGGGAGAGGAGGGAACAGGTANAAGCTGGGAGAGGTACCGCATTATAGACCATTGAGTTTTTAGCGGCTCATGGTGTGGTTATTTCAGTATGTATGTGTGTTTACAGCTTGCATGGCAAGTGATGAGGTGCCTACCTACTTTCCTACTTTCTCCCTCACATCTGAGTGTGTACATCTTATTATTTGAACCTGGCACAATATATAATAATAATAAAAAAACCCAAACAAAACAAAACAAAAAAACCCCAAAACAAACCAGCATCCTTCTCTAGCTTTTTCCCATCATAATAAACTTACATAGCCAAACCAAGAGGATGACTTCTTTTCACACAACTTAGACAAGATTTCTCATAAGGTTTTCATTCATTGTGACTGATTGTAAGGAACAGCATCTTGGAATAATCCGTTAATAATTTTGGGTGTGAATACAGCATGTTAGCCCAATACAGATTCCTGCCTGAAGTCTCCAAGAACTATTTTTTAATAAAATACAAATAATTTGCTTATCTCTTCCAAGCATTGAACCAAATGACAGCATTGATTTAGCATGTCCCTTATCAGATACACAGCAGCACTTGCCTTCCCTCCCTCCTGATGTACTCTTCGGGATGCCACATCTCACATAAACAAAGCTGACTAATAAAATCTTTCCTCTCATGACCTCATTATGAATCTACAAATCATATTCCAATGGTGACAACTTCCAGAAAAACTCCCTGCCCTCTGTTCTGTAGGCACTCTGTAAAGTGTGTGTATAATCTGTCTCTAGAACAGGGTTTGTAACAGTATATTCACTCTTCATCGATAGGGATTTTTCCCCAACCCCTTTTTAGAATTTGCGCTGGCTTCTAAATATAGAATTCCTCTGGTGTCATCTGGGAACGTGCACTAACAGCTATGATTGTTTCCTTTCAGATTCTTGGACTGGAACTCACCTGCTTTGCTTTCATTAGTCTCTCTCCTGCCTGTGTTTGTCATCTCCTTCTCTTTGAACAGGTCTCTGCTTATTGCCAGTCCTCTGCTCACACGCACACATATGTGTTCACCCACGCACCAGGTGTTTCAAGCTCCTGCACCTTAAGAAGCAGCACCAGGGCAGTCTGAACCATATATCCTGGGTACCGTTAACACTGGTGTCAGACCATCAGAAAGTAATGATGATTTTCTCATCATTATGAGAATAAGAGCTCATTCCTGTGCATTGACGATCCATTATGGTAGAAATCTAAGTTTTATCTCATGCACACAAACAAAACCACATTACATCACTTGTCCTGAACTGAAAACAAGGAGAGATCGGCTTGATTACTCAGGATAAGAATACAGACAGGCCCACATATATTTATATAATCATGTATATAGATCCATCACAAAGCAGAATGGACAAAGAACAATAGTGAAGCGAAGCATTTCTCTAATTTTTTTTTGTAAACTTTGACGTTTAGTTTATAGTAAAATTAAGAGGTTTTGGTCATTATAATCTGAATTTCTTTAGGTATCTTTCAGGTTATTCTTTGTGGTTCACTTAATTCAATTTTAGGCAGCTCTGCAGTGTGTCTGAATAGTTTTGTGGGGCAAATGTATTATATTGATGATCCATACAGGGAAATACAAAATAGGTGTAACCAGTAATTCATGTAGTCTAGAAATTAAATACTTCTATTTTCATGTTAACACATTTTAGACTTTCTGAAGCAGAGGCCAAGTAACACTGTACTCTGTGAATGGAGATGCTATGTCTCATTAGAATAACAACATTGCCTTGCATTCATTATGAGTCTTTTTACTGGCAGACCAGTGTATTTTATGTACTTGTGCTGAGTGAGACTCAGTCACGTGGTGTAAGGTCGATAAATATTACTAGTTTATTTTTTACAGAAGGGATGTTCAGAAGAAGTATACTCAAGGTCAGAATAAATAGGTGAGAGAAATAGAATTAACTATCAGCATTCCTGACTCTTTAGGGTCATATTACCTTACAGTTATCCATACAGCAAAAATATCTTTCTGAGAAGTTGTGTAAGAAGTATGCCATTTCATTCTTATGGCTTTCTAGTATCAAAGAAGAAACATATAATTCTGGTAAAGATAAATAAATAAATAAAAAGCTTTAAATCCACATGTAGTTTGCGCTCTCAAATTTTCTGAATTTATACAAATCAATTAAATACTACTTCTCTCAAAGCCTACCATAATTTACTGATTTAGGATCGCTATCGTTGTTAATGCTTAGTGTTCAGATAAATTGGTTGTGGCACAGATAACTGGAAAACATTTGAAGGAAGTATCATTCTGTATTAAAATATATAATTATCAGTGGTATAAACAAGCTTTCACTCCTTAGGTGTGCACTTAGCACTCACCGAACTCCCAAAGCCTTCCCCAAGCATATGGCAGGTTTGGAAGCTGGGATGAATTCTTTGGAGTAGAGACATCTTCAACGGTTGTGAAGTTCTGGGGAGATATGTAGAGTGAAGCTTCCCAGGATAGTTACAGAGCCATCATTAAAAGTAAATCTGACAGGCTTCTATTAGAGATGAAGACTGTTGAGATCATCCAGTTCTGGGTGTCTGTGTGGAAAGAAAACCAGATAAAAACACACAGCACTTTCTCTGAAACCAACAAATGGTGAAAGAATGACATAACATTCAACTTTCAAATACTCTTGATTTAAATGAATTATTTAAATGGAAAGAGTTCTTGAAAGATCACTTTGCTATGACATGGAAGGCACAGAAAGTAGTGAGCAGCAAATAAAATGTAGCTAGAATGATACGAGCCAGAGACATCAATAAGAAACCATTCATCTCCGGCACAAGATTAAGGAGGTAAAATAGATCAGAAATGAATGTAGTCAGGCTAGGCAAGAAGAATTAAAGACTTAGGTTATGGTATCGTGGTCTCGTAAGAAACACATTTAAACAAGGAAGGAGAGGGCAATTAGAGTGAACAGGATGCTGGAGTCAGTGTTTTTAAAGCACAGCAGCAAGCAAGTGTCACAGAATTTCAGATAAGATTATGTCTTATATTTCTCTGAATAGATTTGTGCTCAGTGAATTGGATCTCTCTATTCCCCAAAAAGTCATCACAATAGTGTACAGGAGAAAGCTGACAGGTGTAGATGACTACTAGAAAATTCTTACCATAGACAGAAGTTATTTGTGACAGATGGAGACATGTCTGTCCAGCAAGTACCAGCCCTTCAAAACCCCCTCTCCTGTAGAAAAGGGAAATAATGCACGTTACCATCCTTTTTCTGTAACTGGAAAGTGACTGTGGAACAACATGTAGGATTGCCATTACAGTCACTTCATGATAGATGCTTGCTATTAACAAGATCTTACTACCATTTTAGATTTTTTTTTTTCTGACTTGTTAGTAATAATAAATATCAGTGTATAGATGCATACCTGTGTATCAGTTCAGACATTACACCCACATTTGCATTTGATATACTTTTACGTCTGGGGTTTTTTTGTTTGTTTGTTTGATGTTTTTTGTTTCATATATCTAGGAAACAGGCAGTACTCTATCTGGTATAAGTACAGTACAGTTTTCTCTTTAAGATGGAATAGAGGAGTGAAAAAAGGAACTGAGTGGTGATAATCGAGTGTGGAACTGGAGAGTGGTTCTAGATGCAAAAGTATTGCCTTGAACTACCGTTGTGAAAAGCAGAGGAAGCTGGTGACCGGCCTCCTCAACCAACTGCTATATTTTACCTAATTAATTTCTGGTGGCCTTATTAAGGTAAAATTATCTTCTGATACGAGTGTCAGCTGTTACTTTTGGTGTGGGACTGACCCCTCGGTCATCGCTGGTCTCACCAGGAGTTCAAGAAAGCTGACAGAGCTCTGTGAAGCTAACAGAGGCTTTTCCAAAGGTGAACAAAAACTGTTCTGCTCTCCTCTGGTTGGTCAGCACTGACCAGTCTCTGGGTGGAGCTTCAATGACTAGTGTTTTGTACCACCTCCAAAAGTACTTCACAGCATATAGTGCACTGGCGCACCAAGACTGTAAAAGAAAACCTCTTTAAGCATGAAAGCAATGACACTGAAAAATATACCCAATCTCTTTCTTTGAAGAGATCGATTGTGCAAATACGTCTTTTATATCGGAGAAGGTATAAAAGAGGTTTTCACTTTTCTCTGTAAATATGTAGATGCAATTTTTTGATATTATGTTTTAGATGAGCAGACATTTGTGTCATATCTCAGTCAATCCAGTTGGAGCTTTTGGGGTTTGGGGGTTTGTTTTGCTTTGGGTTTTTTTATTTACAAGTTTTCACATGTGAGTCTAAGGCAGTTGCCACATCATTGAGAACTGTACTGGTAGTTCTGTCTTATCCTCCTGAGAGCGGTGAACATACACTACCATTTCTGCACGCCCTAGAGATGACTGTAACCTTTTATTGATCAGCTGATTGAAGATAAATGACAGAGATGCTGGTACTGCAGTTTACATCATTAACATGGTCAGTAAAGCATGAATTGTTCAATAAGGCGTTTATCTTTTTTCATTTTACTCTGTTCTTTTATCATTTTTATGATAGAGAGCAAATTTTCAGACACTAACCAGGCAGGTGAACTTTAAAGATCAGATGTGTGCATGTGTGGTAGTTGTCAGAACTAAGTGAAATCTAATGGTTTAAAGATTTTAATAAACATTTTTCACATCAAGAAAATAAAGTTCAATGATCATTTTTCTTATTATGTTTCTTTTTCAGTTTCCTTTTGCCTCATCCTTAATGGATGCTGTACTGGAAAAATTAAATGAGAAGAAGAAACTGGTAGAAGAGTACAGTTCTCTTATGAAACACACTGTATGATATTGGTAAGACCTGTCTTTGCAGAGTGTAACTAAAATACATGTGCCGTTTCCTCGTGTCTTTCCTCTTCACATAAAGAACTGTCAATATGCATGTTCAATACATAAGTAGAAACTGTGAACTAATTAATTGTTGAACAAGAGGAATTAATTACGTTCCTATTTAAAAAGGAGTGTGGTGTTTGATTCCCGAAGAGAAAAATTGCTGCAAATCAATGCCAAGTTAAAAATTATTTTCCTTTAAATGCATTAGCAGTGAACATCAGTGCAGGCTTTGTAGTGAGAGGATGTTTTTGATATGACCAATATGCATCTCTACAATTCAGAAAGTAGAAAAAGCAGCTAAGTAACTCCTGCTTGTACTAGTCAGAACAGTAGAGGTAAGATTTACAAAGGAACTGGGAATATCATTGGGATTTTGAATACCTAATTTCTTTCAGCTTCTTTGTAAATCCCAGCTTTATGATACATGCTACATAAAATGATATGCTTCCTTTATGTTGAAAATAATGAATGATTGTAAAAAAAAAAAGTATTCAATGTAGAGTAATACTCCCAGGAAAAGCTGTATTTTCTTCTGAGTTGGAGTGTATTGTGTACAATGTATTTAATTGTATTAAAAAAAATTCAATACAATAAAGTTAATTCCAGTGTGGGGTTTTTTCAACAGTAGTCCCAGTTCTTTCTCGGCTAACACCAAGCTGCAATCCCTCACTTTCCTTGGGAAAACCATATAGAGTTTTAGTCAGTTGTTTCCACCAAGATTTCTCTGGCAGTACTAACAAATAATTGCTGCTTCTTCACATTTTTGATCTTAAGAGTTTGTATTCCTCTGGACCAACCCACCTGAAAAAAATGAAGGACCCAGGTTTCTGAATTAATTTGGTAATAACATTTAGGTCTTGTTTATGGCTTTTCATCTATGGATATCAAGTTGTTTTACAATAGATATAATTATCGTTATTCATATTGGGTGGGGAATCAGAAGCAAGATCTATTTGGTCTAAGATCACTCAACACAAGCATGAAACTGAAAAGTTTTCTGCATGTCAGTCCAGTGTTTTTCCTAGGATGTCACCATAGTTCTTTTAATTTATGGAGTTCACTATTTGTTGTCTCTAAGCAAAGGATGCGGAAGGGAAGACATCACTAAACTTCTGCTCAGTTACACCTGGTGACAACGGGGGCTTGAGAGAACTTTTATGAAAATCATGCAAATGTATTCCACCTGAATCTGTAAATTAAGACCTGGAACTAGCCCTATGTAAAAAAAGAAACATCTTTAGGAATGGTTGATGACCACCTTTTCCAAAGCAAGAAATAAGGGACATCACATGAAACTATCAGGTGACATACTCAAAGCAAGCAAAAGGAAGCCACTCCCATGCAAAGAGACTTGAGCTGTGGAACTATTTGCCTCATGGTTTTACTGAAGCTAAAAATTTACATGGCCTCCAATGCCAATAAAATTAATGCCAATAAAAATTATGGAAGATAAAGCCATCAAAATATGTGGAAACCATGTTCATATGATTTTCAGTAATTCCAGCAAAATGTATTTGAAGATAATTTCAACATTTTGATCGTTTGTCTTAGTGAAAGAGCTAATCAGCTAATTCCTATGGAAACCAGACAACTTTTTGTGACAATTTCCCAAACTAGTATCTTTTTCTCGTATTTTAAACATCTTGCTCTAGTGCCCCTGCAAATTTCTGTGTCTCCTGGGCACCTGGATATGGAGAGAGCTCTTTTCTTGGACCAAGAGTAACCAAGAGCAGTGAATGCTGAAGAACCAAACGATTATCTACTTCATCTGAAGAGAGAGACAGAGCAACACAAAATCCTTAAACCCAGGTGGAGCCAGAATTATCACAATTTTTTCAAGGAATGGAAAATACAGCAAGTGTTATTTATTTGCAGCTGTTTCCTTTGTGCATTATGTCACAAGAGACCCAAAAATGCTCTACAAAGAAAATTAATTCTCCATAAATCTCTGTGGCCTAGGCCTTAAGGGTGGGATTAATTTTCTCCTTCTTTAGAAAATTACTAGGGTCAATAAGCCTGATAAGCTTACTTGGCCAAAACATCATATTTGGACTCTACCAAAACAAGTCCTGCAGGATGTACCTCAGTACAGATACATCTCTTTCCCTTCATCCAAGTCTTCTGCAATTGTCTGCCATTCCTCTGATGAGATTTTAACTCCTTCGGGTAAATGTTTGCTTTCTAATGAGTGGGCCTGCAGAGCTGCCATCAATGCTCGTGCTCCATGGCCGAGGCAGATGATGGCTCACTCCCGGAAAGCGAGTGAGTTGCTGATGGCAGCAGCACAGCGCCTTGATCAAGCGAGCAACAAGCTGGCTGCGTGGGGACTCCACGTAGCCTTCCAATGAAGGAAAAAACTTCCTCACTCAGTCCGGCAAAAAGCCTTTAGAAAAGATCACATAAAGGGCTTTTGACCTATCTTCTTGTCACGGGAAACAAACCAGCTTCATGTAGGGGAATTTCCATCAAATTAATATGTTGGCAATTAAAAAGCTTTTAATGACTGATTCTGGTATTGAGAAAGCAAACAAATAAACAAGTTCTTAGGGCAGTCCCAGACCTGGTCCCGCACAGGTCACCCACAGCTGCCACCGACACCTCCCGGCTGTGCCCGGTGCACTCGTAAATGGATGCTCTGTCTGTCCCTCCTGCCCGCCTGTTAACCTGGAAGCCTTACCACTAGGCAAACTTCAAGGAAAGGTCTCAAGTTTATACCGAGGAAGCACATGGTTAAGTACTTGATGTAAATGTTGGGAAAAAAATTATAAAAATTTGCAATTTCTGCATTATTTTAGCTACCTTAAGTCTGCATGGTGTTACATTCCTAACCACTCCTTTGGGATTTTGAGTGAGGTGGCAGTCTTTGGCCTGCTCCAGCAAGTGGTCCTCAGAGAGCTGCTCTGGAGACCTGGCAGCTTTTTTTGGCCATATGTCTTAATGCTTACTAATCCGGTAGCAGAGTGAAATGAGTTCTCAAAATAAATCATGGCTGCTGTACGGTTGCCTTTTCAGTTTCTAAATTTAGAGTTACAAAATACAGTCTGTTTCTACCATTTCTACCAGTGTGCTCAGAGGAGCTGGTGCACGTGAGCCTTTTGAGCCAGCAAAAATGCAAAATGAGCCGTTCTTAGGTCTGTCTCCTCAGTACCTCCAGCAGCTTGTTCCTGGCTGTGCTTTCCCTCCAACGCAAAGGTGTGGAGAGAGGCAGAAGAAATCTCTCACTGCATTTTATTTGCTGCACCATCTTGTTCTTTCTGATGCAGAGAGGATTAGCTTAAGTCATGTATTTTAAGAAATTTTTTTAAAACCCTACCCCCAGCACTAACATCTTGTTACTCTGAGCCCCTCTGAAATATGAAAAGAAAACATTTTGAAAATAGGAGCACACAGACTAAGGGATGTCTCCCCTTGGATTCTGGTGTGTTTGGTGTTTCTTCCATGGCATTTAACACTTTCTTGGGTCAGTGGTGTGTCCTTTATCTTACAAATCTGCTTCCGAGAGCATCCAGCTGGGGGAGCATGGCTCAGAGTGTAATTTGCTATATCTCAGTTGTGCAGTGAAAATGCTGGATCAACCCACCGGGGTCCAGACTCAGCCTAGAGCCCAGGAGCGTGGTGTCTTCCTCGTTGTGCTTCGGGGTTGCCTTCCCTATGGGAAAGGCAGGGCCTGGGCATCGGGGAAATGGCTCGAGCTCCAGCCTTTCACCTCCAACATCTGCCTGTAGATAGTGCCTCAGCAGCCGCTGCAGAAAGCCATAGGTTGCTATAGCAATCCAGTATAGGCAGCAGTCATGACCCCCGTCTTTAGAGACCATGAGACGACAGTCATCTTCTACTTACGAAATTCAAAAGTACGTAATCTGTTCCTCTCCGTACATTGTACCGAACAGAGTATTTTGAGTCACAAAGCAAAATGTTCCCAGAGAAAGAACATGGGCATCGTCAGGTACCAGTTTATCCACATAAAAACCTCTGGAGTGACTGGGCCAGGATGGGAGTAGGGTGAATACCACATCAGATAAAACCAATGTTTCTGCTGAATACCTCATGACTGCCCTAAAATTATCAGGCCTACTCTGGGAAAGATTTTCTTCCTTATTACATTTTAAATGGTGGTAGGTACAGTTTCCTGCATTTTAGAAAGACAAATATTTTTATTACAATTTTTTTTTAGAGTAAAAATGGAACCTAAGTACCCTAATGAGAAAAGGAGCAGGGGAAAAAACAAAACAAAACAAAAACCAAACAAACCAAAAGCATAAATTGGATTTTCTGATGAAGAGGAACAAATAAAAGAACCGTAACTACTTCACAGGCGCTCCTGAAATTAAAGCACTGCTAGACTTTCTGCCAGCTTTGCTGGAAAAGTTGCCAAATATCTTTGAAGACGTTTCTTAATCTTTTAAAGGTATTTTAAATGTACTTCCATTCAACTTTTCTAATTTGATATTAAAAAAAATGAGAATGGGACTATCAGTCAGCACTTTTCAGTGAAAAAAAAATTTCATCTAGTTTGCGATATATTTGGGTGGAGAATAAAAAGGCTAATATTCTGAAGAAAATATTTTTTTACCTTTCCCTTGTCACAAATGTTGAATTCTGTCTCTGCAATGAACTGCTTATTTAACCTTTGCCCCACCAGCGGAAGAGGAGAGGGCTTCTGAAACAATCTTTCTTACTGTAAAAGGATTAAAAGTCCTTCTCTTGATTATGCTTTAGGAATACTTTTTAAATCCCATTTCACTGGAACTAAGCTCAGATTACACATGCATGTTACAAATTTAGTGAAGAACTGATTCTCTTTTGGGGAGAAGTATCAGCTCGACACTTTCAAGATGATATTGCCAACAAAGCTAAACATGAAATGCATTAAAGGCAGTGCTGTTTTGAAGTAACGACACCTGCGAACATCCAGAAAATCCACTTGACTTGTTTTTCTTTTATTAAGGTAGTAATTTTATATCCTGGTGCTTCCTGACATGGCCTCTAGATGGCAAACTTTCACAAAAAATGGGATCGCTGCCGGCTTCTGACGGTGCGGGGTTCCTGGCCGGGAACTTTGATCCCTGCAAGCTCTGAAATACTGTGTCAGACAGACCTGTCAGTCGGGCAGCAATAGCTGATATCTCAACGTGTGAAATATATTGGCTATTTACAGCCATTATGTACAGTGTCACAAGGGTGGGTCCCTAAAAAATAACAACTTTTTAATCTACGTATACAAACGTGCATGTGTGTATGTGCACACATGCATGCATATGTATATATACATAGATAAATAGGAAAGCTTCAGAGTTGTGCAGAGCTTCAAAGTTGTTTAAATGTTCTAACCCTTTCAAAAATCTTCATTATGTACTCTAAAATGTCAAAATTAAAGTCAGAGCATCTGTCAATAGTGATTTCTCACACTATGTTTCTGTAGTGCCATCTGCTTAACCCACACAAATCCTCATTTACCTTGATAGAAATCAAAGACATGAGTTTTCCAAAATGTAGATCTCTTATTACAAATGAGATCCATCTGCTTATCTCCTGAGGATTCTCTGTTAGAGAGGGCACTGTGTGTATGTCTCCATGTGCCTCAGCACTTCCTCATTGCCTGAATAATCCGGTTATCTTCTGGACTGCAATTATTAAGGCTAGGTATTCTTCACATGAATGAGACTCCGGCTGGTAAGTGTAATTACATGATATGACCTAATGGTCACAATAACAAGGTGTTCAGGGAGGAATCAAAAACATGTCAAAGTGTTCATGTAGACATCATGCAGTGTCTCACTCTTCTTATTCTTGGAAAAGAAGAAACCTATTTACACCATTATTTTTTCTCTGTAGTGCTTTGAAGTAACATACATTACATTCCATAGAATAAAATATTATGCTAGGTCTACAAGTCCTTGAACCCACTTAATTTACTTCCATGCTTTGCTTTGTTTCATTATGCAGTATTCTCAAACATAAAACGGGGGTCTATTTTTGAGATTTCCTAATTTGGGATTCGAAAATTCCTAAGGTATAATTATTTGAAATTTCTTGTGGTGTAGTGAATGATTGAGAGAGTTGGGAACACTCCCTGACTTCTGCTGTAATCACATATTTAGCAATCAATTCAGTCGTCTTGCTAGCTGTGTTAAGTTTCTGTTGTTATCTTCAGGAATGCGAAGAGGCTACAGAGTCAGGAAGGTCTGTATTTTAATTTGCTGTCATTCTTTCAGCTAGGCTAGTTGCCTTTTCTGTTTCACCTCTACAATTGAATTAATATTTAGCTAAACTACAAGCTGAAGATCAGTGCAAGGAAAAAAAGGAGCTAATTTCAATAGTTTTGTTCCACTGTACACAGTTTATGCATCACCATTGGAATGCTTAGTACGATTAGGACTGGGTATGAAACTAGTACGCAAAAGGAATGTCTCCAAACAGGTCCAGAGCCAGATAAGCAGAGGGTCTGGCTTGTTGAGGATATTGACTACACATCTTGAGTTTTTTAGGTTGAGATAACAACCTTTCTGAGATAAGTGGATTAGTATTTGCATTTTCCTCAGCTATATAAAAGTGCAGCTTTCTGTGAGGGCTATTTTACAGCGTGTTTAACTGGCTGGGGAAATTTAAGGCTCATGTCTTTGTGAAAGAATGACCTTACCAGAGTAACAGACTATTATGATACCTATATCAGATGCTATAGACAAGAGATTCTAGTGACTCTGTCCTATAGAACCTGTTGCAGAAGATGGCTTTGACATCTTCCTGAAACAGGGTTAATTCCCTTGGAATCACACATCATTATTTGTAATTCAACCAATCCTAGATTTTGAAGGATGACAGTCAGATTTCCTTCATGGTTGGTTGTTGAACAAAACAGAACTTGCAGCATAAAATGTCACAATTTGTTTTTAAAAAGGTATTTGACCTGGGCTGAAGAGTTGATGTGATGGAGAATCCAATACAGCAGCCCTTTGAACAATAGCTCGCACGACTCAAGATTTCCCATTGAAGTTGTCTAGATTCAGTTTCAAAGCCTGGCTTTTATGGCTATCAAACTGTCCTGGTTTGAGCAACACAAGATTAATTTCTCTTTCAGTAATTTTACTTTCCAGTAAGGTCTCTTCTAATGCTAGGGAAAATACATTTTTAGGAGACTCTAGTGTCTGAAATACTGTGTGAAAATATTTACTTCATAACTCGCTATGGTATATGGTTTTCAAGGTCTCAGTGTTTTTGAGCTAGCCAGGTATGGGGACGAGGAGGAGCGAGACCTGGGCACTTGACCCAAGCTGGCCAACAGGATTATTTCACACTATGAAGGTACAACTTTGCATTAGGAACTTGTGTTGAACTGTTTACTTCAAAGAATTAGCCCTCATTCTGTAAGTATGGCCAGGGTCATTTTTCTTCTGTTTATGACCACACCTCAGAAATAACTGTCGTCAACTGGAGCTCTATCTATAGCTTATCAGCATGAAAATCAGCATTTACAGGTGTCAATTGAAAATGCAAAATAATGATTTTCTCTACAGTGTACCTTTTACAAATGTAAATGGGACCATTATAATGACCCTATAGAAAAGATAGGATGAATGGTTAGTTAAATGCTTATTTATGTAACTTACTATCTCTATGAAATTTAATTTAAGCTTTCCATATAGTGAAGATGCTGATTTTGCACTTGTTTTTCAGAATTATACTTTTCACTTCTGAAGGAAAATAATACATTAAAAAATGAAAATTGGTTGTACCAGCAGAATATCATATACATAAGAACTTTGCTGATTTGGGAGTGCATTGCTGTGTTCTCCATACAGCCTACCCTTGAGCATCTGGCTCAAGACAAGAATTCCTCTTGTCAATTTCTCTTATTGTCACACATGTTTTCCCAGCACTAAAAAGCAAGTGAGGCTACTAGCTGGCACAAGCAAGACATGAGCTAGCCCCAGGGACCTGCGATCTGTTTCAGGCAGAACTTAATGCTCTGAAAACCCAAAGATACTGTGGACAAGGGCTCCACCCCATTGGCTTCCCTGCGCCCTGCCATGTGCTTACTCCAGAAGCACGGTCTCCTCCAGCACCTGGTCCCAGCCATGGTGAGATGGCTCCCATAGCACGTGCCAGAGAGCTGCGAGAGCAGGGTGCTGACAGCCACCGGTTCAGTGACAGGCCTGCAATCATCAGGCAAAATGAAGTGATGACTCATGTCCAACATCAGCCCAGGAAAGCCAAACAACAATTCAGCAACAGCAGGAGACAGGGCCGGAGACAGGCACTTCTACAGCACAGCTCAGGCCAGGACCAGTGCCCAAGCCCGAGCTCAGGTGGGCTTCTGAACTGAGGGTGAAGGTTCTCAGAAGAGCCTCCTGGTTCTGACAGCACTTTTCCTTTCTTTTCCTGCAGAGCAGAGTTCACTTCCCTCTTCAGCCCATCAGGCTGCCTTGAGTTGCTCCTCTCTTAGCTCTGCTTTGATTCCTTGCTCTTTCTTGGCTCCTGTTCTGGTCCTGATCTTAGCTGTTGTTGTTGTCTTCATATATTATTTTAGCAGTAATGCATACTAGATAAGAATGCCTGTGAAGCGTTAAGTCTGAACTACGAGAGCTCATGAAAAAAATCTAGTACATCAGTTCGACACTGACTGAAGATTATCATCTTTAAAGACAGCAAAATGAAACACCATGGTCTCTTCCTCTGTCAGTTCAAATGGAAAAATAAGCAGTAATAATGTTTTTAAACATTCTGCCAATAAAGTCCACTCCTTCAGAGGAAGACTTTAGTGGGGCTTCTTGTGGGAGGAAGTGGTTACAGGATAAGTTCTCAGTCTTTTAAGATTGAAGCTTCCATGTCCTCCAGATAATATAGGCCTTTCCTCCAAACCATGAACAACCAGGGAGCACGTTGTTACCAGTTGGTCTGAACTGCCACTTAGACATAGGATTCAAATGATCTTTTATTTTTTCAGGACACGGAATTTCTCAGAAGACTGTGATCCTCTTCCTTTTCTGTGTTTAGCATTTGAAATTATGTAGCTGAATTAAAATCAGAATGTTTCTAAAAGATTTTTTAAAAGTCTAAAAGATTTTAGTAAGCGGGTGGATATTGGACATGTGTACTGTAAACTTGGAGAGGTAAATCAGGAACTGAAGTATTAAAGTGGCACAGATTACTTTTTTTTTAGCTAAATAACTTGTTGTCTAACACTGGATGGCACTGAAGTACACACTATGAAGCCAAGTAGGGTACAGGAAGTGGCTAAGTTCCATTACAAGTCTTCTTTTTGCATGGAATTAACTGGATAAGGGGTTTTCCAGGTATTAACCTCCCCAAAAATAGCATCTGTATTTAAGGTGCTATGCAAAGAGGATTTATAAGTCATCTGTGAGGTCTGATTCAGAATTAATCTTGGCATTACGCCAGAAACTCAGCAGACACTTGGCATGGTTTAATAGTTTAATAATTTAGATTGAGACTTCAAGGCAGAGTACAAACTCTATCCTGATACAATGCAGACTCACTTTCTGGCTGGTTTCATATGACCCTGCGTTACCTACTGACTGACATATGCAGTTTGTTGAGAGTTGAACGTATGCTCTCTATTTAAGAGGGAGATTTCAGTATTCATCAATATGCAGAGTTTGCAGCGGTGCAACCCAGATGAGGAGGGGAACTAAGCATGTGCTGAATTTTAAGCACACTAGAAGTCCCCTGGGTCTTAAACAGCCTCTTGAATTGGTGCTGACTCTGTAGTGATAAGAATGAAGAACGATGATGCAATGCAAGCGCCAGATGAGTGGAATGCCTCCTTCCTGCCTTCTCGTATCTGCATCTGCTCTGTATTCTACAGAAGGAAACTCAAGACAATCCATTTTTGGTCTGATTTTGAAGAAGTTGTCTTGCCTATATTTTAAGTTTTGCATTTCTGTTACTCTTAGAGCTCTCTGGATCTTGACGTGTCTTGTGTTTAGCAGAGCAGGGCAGGATGCCTTCTATTCTGAACATGTGTAAGACCCTGTCAAGTCACTTGTTTGCTATGACTCAGAGGCTACTTGCAGGAGGTGGCCTTCATATGACTGTCCTTTTTTTTTTTTAAGTTGTAATAGGCAGTATTTTCCTTGATTTAGCATTCTCTTCCAAACTATAATGATTCATTATGATTTATTTCCACTTGTGTCCTGGGATGTGTGCTGTTAATATTGATCCTTGCACTAGCTTGGAATAAGCTCCTGTATTTAGTCAGAGATGGGTAAAGTACCAAAGACTGCTCAGTTCTTCAAAAGATCACTTTCCTTGAACAGTAAACATAGCCCAGTAATAATTTTAATATTATAATTTTTACTGCAATCATTACCTGAATGAAGTCTCCCAGCTTCCTGTATATGCAAAGTTTATTCTTCAACAGCTTTCCAGCAGCCTCCAAAACACCTTCTTAGTTATGACTTTGAAGTGGAGATGTTCTGTGTTGCAGGTACAAGCTAATCAAAGCCTAATTCTGACACCCTCAATCTGAGCAGTACCTTTGTCCACAAACTATTGAGATCCGTAAGTTTTTATCTACAGAGTTGTATGATGGAGACTGGCACATGGTGGCAGCATCTGGAACTAGACTAGCATTAGCATCTGGCTGGTAATTAATATTCAGAGTCAATGATAAAAGCCAATGCACAGATATGAGCTATCTAGTGTTATCTTACATAAATAATACTTTACAGCCAAGGCACTGAAATCTGGGGACAAGAGTACTGTGTCCATCCGGAGATACGGAATGAATCAGTCATAGTCCAAGTCAGGCATAAGAAACAGAGCTCTGTTCTCCAGTGCTGCACCACGCAGATCACAGATCATAACCAGATATGACAGACACTGGAGTTCATGTTTCTTTTAGCTGAGATGGGCACCCGCGCTGCTTTTGCTGCGTTTTACTTCTCCTGTCATGCGGCTTTGCTGCACAGTGTCCTGTGCCGGCTGGTTGTGCCTAAACCTAAATGACTGGTGATTCTCTTTTGAATCTATGCTCAAAGAACTGGAAGTCTGTGCAGATACTGTGATGGGGATGGGGAAACTGCAGCAATGAGATGACCTAAGGGGCACTTTTTAGTAGTTAGATTGTGTCTCTTAGAAACAATTCCAAGAAAAAAAGCACACTAATATAGAATATGGTTTTATAAAAAGTTTTAATCATTCATAAACTGAGATGCAAACCTATCATGATTATCCAGTAATAAAATCTGACATGAGTGACTCACTCTTTCACTCCTTATTCCCTCCAAACTTTTAAAAAGGTTTTGTGAAAGGGAAAAATAGTGGCTATTCACTTCTAAGCTTTATTCCTCTGAAACCTGTTCACTGAAAAAGAGTAGTGACCCGTTGTTCTTGTGTGTGGTTCTTTACTGAGTAATATTTGTTGATAAAGTGTGAAATGTTACACACATAAACCACAAAGAATATGCCTCTTGTTATGATCTGTAGGCTGGAGTCATAAATCCTAAAACACTGCTAAAAATACAGTGACCTTCCAACAAGTGAATGAAAAGCGTCTCACCTTTTCATCAGTTGCTGATGCACCCAAGTACTCAATGACTTGGTTTAAGAGGAAGTGTGGATGGACAGAAAAACAAGCCTCCCTTCTTGTGAAATATCCAATGGCACTTACTTTACAGGGGTTACACAGCAGTCTATCAAAATAGAGAGAGGAAAATAAATCAATTGTAACATGTCTATAGATGGTCCCACAAAATAATCCTGATCGATGCTCATGAAATTTTCAGTAGAGTCCAACCCTGAGAAGCAGTAAATTGCTTCTGACATCGCAGAGGTTTATATATCATTTTTATTGGCTTAATGAAATATACATGTGTACGTTCTCCCTTGTCTGCCCTTGACTCTTCCTAATGAGCTGATCTTTTTGTAGCCTTCATTTGCCATAGCAACCACCTTAAAGCAAAAGGAAAAATATAAACCATTTGATAACTGCTGTGAGTTAAACTTGCTAGTAAATGTATTCTAGGTATTAGACATGTTCTGGGCTTCATCCAGTTGCCCATTCAAGCTATTGGTCCTAATTCTGCTTATGAAAAAATACCAGGTGTCACTAATGAAAAAACGTTTTCTTAGAGAAAATTATTTGACCACAATTATTAGTTATTAATTACTAATATTTATATTAAAATGTTATAACCTGCCATAAAACCAAGCAGGCAATCAGGAAGAAGTAGTAGTTTTTAACAAAGAAGAGGACTATGTTTTAGATTTTGATTCCTAATCAAACTGAAGTCACAGGATAAATGATGGAGTTCACTCTGGGAATGGTATAATGCTGGAATCTTTGAATTTAGTCAAGAATTTATGACCAAAGAGCAGCAGTCTAGGATATCTTGCTGGTTGGTTAACCCATAAATGAGGTTGATTTAGACCATGCTTTTGATACTAGTGGTAGCTGAAGGGGAAAGTGCACAGAACAGAATTAATTTATTTAAATTCTGATGGTATTGCTAGATCAGGATAAGCTTATCACTCTGTATCTTATTCATCTCCCCTACCATGTTTTCTGCTTTGCTGTGACACTGGTTTTGTCTCCAGTGTCTGATGCCACAATTGTCCAGCCTTATTCAATTGTCAGAACTCATCTGAGCACATGGCTGATGTCATCTTTGTACAATGAATGAACTTTGCTGATGTTTGTAAACTTCTGAATTTAACTTCTTGTTGTTTTTCTTGTATATTAAGAATTGACCTGACCATAAATATGTCTCTACTTTTTTATTACTGTATGTAACTTTTACCCATCTAACCTTTTGCACTTGTTTTGGCTGGAATAGAGTTAATTTTACTTCATAGCAGCTCACATGGTGCTGTGTTTTAGATTTGTGACTAGAACAGTGTTGACAACACACCAGTGTTTTAGTTATTGCTGAGCAGGGTTTGCACAGCACTGAGGCCGCCTCTCTTTCTCAAGCTGTCCACCCAGCAAATTGGCTGGGGGTGCACAAGAAGTTGGGAGGGGACACAGCCTGGACAGCTGATCCCAAAGGGACACCCCACACCATATGATGTCACACTCAGCAATAGAAGCCGGGGAAAGAAGAAGGGGGGACTTTTGGAGTGGTGGTGTTTGTCTTCCCAAGTAACCTTTACGTGTGATGGAGCACTGCTTTCCTGGAGATGGCTGAACACCTGCCTGCCGACAGGAAGCAGTGAATGAATTCCTTGTTTTGTTTTGCTTGTGTTCATGGCTTTTGCTTTACCCATTAAACTGCCTTTATCTCAACCCGTGAGTTTTTGCACTTTTACTCTCCTGATTCTCTCCCCCATCCCACCGGGGGGGAGTGAGCGAGTGCATGCGTGGGGCTCAGCTGCCCACTGGGCATAAACTGTAACACCCTTTTTCCTCAGATAATAGTTTCTTGTGGTATTGGATGCTCACTTACAGACTGCTGTGAACTCTCACTTAGCTTCATTACAGACTCTGACTTCCTGTCCCTGACAAAGTCTTATTGTTCTGTCAGGAATTCATTGTGTTCCCTCCTCCTCCTCCGACCTCAGTAATGTCTCTGACCTTATTGTCCCAGAATCCACTCTCTCGGTAGGTGTTCAGCCCTTCAAAATCATAAGACTTTTTTTTTTTTTTAATGAGGTTAGCCACATGATCTTTTTGCACTTTGCTTAAAACAGAACTATTTTCTTACATTTCACTTTTGTATGGAGTGCTATTCTCCCTGGTTTCATTCAATGCAGTTGCCATTGCCCAACTTAACTAAAAAGCATTTAATTTATCATGTACTTCAAAACCAACTACTGTCTTCTTTTCTGCTTGCAAAGTGAACTTTTGTTTAAAACTTTTCCAATCCCCGTCTCTACAGACCCAAAGTCTGTATCAATCTGCACAGACTTTAAACCATAGTGGGGCTTTTAACTGTTACATCTTCCCTGTTAGGGTTTCTTTCCTCTCCAGGTGGTGACCAGGCATTGCTCAGGTTTTGCTTTTACAGTCACCCAAAACCAATAGAAATGGTGGCTACCATTAAAAGTGATGATCCCTCCATCAGTCCCTGCTATGGCTGCATGTCCTGCTGCACCCTTTGGGCTAGTGCTAGCAGCTATGTAGGTAAATGCAAACTGAACCTTTTTCCTTCCCTTTGGTTACTTTTCAGCTGTGTCAGTTTCCTGACCCCACTTGCTGTAGAGATGCAGAAATCCAGATGGTCACAGCCTGGAGGAGGAGGGAAGGGTGAGCAGAAAAAAGCACAAGCTTGGGGAGGAGGAAGAAGTAGCAGGAAATTTATCCTCGTGTCTTAATCTTCCTGTGAGAGATCTACTTACTTTGTGTTCACCTGCAATGGCCTTTGTGTAACAAGGTGCCCTGTCCAGACCCAGATGTAATACTGAGCTTCTAAATTTAGGTTCTCCTATGCGGCAAGAATGAAGATATGGGCCAGATTCTTTTTGCATCAGATGCAAGATCTCCCTTTGATTTAAATATAATAAAGATTTCACTTTGGGGAACAGAGAAACCAAAGTAGTCCTTGTTGGTAGCTGTGGGCTAAACATATCTTTCAATCTGTTAAGCATGCTTAGAGTGCTAAGGATGGAGAAGATCTCAAAAGCAGAATTGATCGGAACCTTTAGAAAACTGTACAGTTTTTATATACTATGGACAAAGTAGTATGGGTATATGGGACAGTCATGCTGTTAAAATACTGAGCTTTATGAACGCAGCCCTTTGAGTGTACAGATGGTTTCAACTCTGATTCTGACCTTGTGGGTATGCCTACGCTGCAGATTTGGTAGGTTACCTCACAGCAGTGTAATAGAAACAGTTTAGCAAGTGCACCATGGAACTTCTCAGCTGCCTCCTGCAAATATGCCCTCCCATAGAAATGCCCCGTGAGGTCCTAAATACTGACAGAAGTATTCACACAAGAACAAATTGGTCTTAAATATAGTAGAAAAATTGTTGGCTCCAGGAAACTTTGGATTAAGTAGCACCTAATGCCCAGTTTTAGTAAGAGCTAATGGCATTGTAGGCATTAAAATAGTGAGATTCAAAATGTTTTACTGTACCATGGTAAATGAAAATTGTGCTTGAAAAACTTTCTTCCTTTCAGACCGGTTCTCAAAACATCTAAATAACAGTGCATCAGTTTGTTGTTTGGTTTTTTTTGTTGGTTTTTTTTTTTTTTTCTTGGAAAAAGATACTAGAGTGCCAGGGTCTGCACGAACAGTCACAGCCTTCCTTGTGAAGATCATGACACACAGAAGGAGAGTGCCTTCAGGTTAGCTAGTGATGTTGAAATTGCTCTTAACTCAAACCAGGTGTTTTAGTTTGAAGTGTAAGCACAGGACACTACTACAAAATTTGTAAAGATACAGAGAGTAGAAATAAAGGAAAACAATGCTTCATATATTTGTTTTAAAAGGCAAATCCAAAGGTCATCTGTCTCTATTTCCAGATGAAAAGCATAGGTACTTATCCACTGGTAACTAGATCATAATGGATTCAAAGCTGGCAAACTGTTCTTCTGTTGTGCTCAATTTTCTCTTTAGAAACTCCGTTCCAATGAAGATCACTGCACTCATAAAAGAGGAGACAGCTTTGAAAATCATCCTATAATTCTGCCTCTTCTTTGGAAATGTCACTTTTTCACAGATAGTATGTTATCTCTTGTATTTGAGGAATCATTTTGCAGTAATCAAAATCTCTCACTAATTCTACCCTCATCTACTCAGTAAGGCAATGTGTAATTTTCCATCTGAAGCCTCTCCATACATTGGCTTTTATATTTCAAATTAAAAAATATATTGGTAACCATTATCTGATAGAAGCATACACATGAAAATCTTACTCCTGGGTCGAATGAGAGCAGACACAACAGTAATCAACTTCTTTAAGATGATAATGTATTTGGAGTCCCTAATCCCCCAGCTTTATTTCTGAAGGAACTGTTGCAGTTTAACTCTGGCCAGCAACTAAGCACCACACAGCCACTCGCTCACTCCATCCCAGTGAGATTAGGGAGAGAATTGTAAGAGTAAAAATGAGAAAACTTGTGTGTTGAGATAAAAACAGTTTAATAGGTAAAGAAAAACCTGCTCGCAGAAGCAAAGCAAAACAAGGAATTAATTCACTGCTTCCCACTGGCAGGCAGGTGTTCAGCCATCTCCAGGAACGCAGGGCTCCATCACGCCTAACAGTTACTTGAGCACACAAATGCCATAACTCTGAACATACCCCCCTTCCTTCTTCCCCCAGCTTTGTACTGCTGAGCATGATGTCATATGGTATGGAATACCCCTCTGGTCAGTTGGGATCCACTGTCCCAGCTGTGTCCCCTCCCAACTTCTTGTGCACCCCCAGCCAACGCGCTGGCAGGGCAGTGTGAGAAGCAGAGAAGGGCTTGACTCTGTTTAAGCCCTGCTCAGCAAGAACAAAAACATCCCTGTATTATCAACACTGTTTTCAGCACAAATCCAAAACATAGCCTCATACTAGCTACTATGAAGAAAATTAACTCTATCCCAGCCAAAACCAGCACAGGAACCCATAAGCATAGGCCATTATTTTTAAGCAAGTTTATTTGAAGATTTGGACATTAATGTTTCTGTTTTCCTTTCTCTCCACCATGAGAAAGAACAGTATCCTCCCACCAGATGCAGGTAACTTCCTACCACATCCTTGTGATTGAAGGGAAAGAAATGGAAAGATCAAAGGGCAAAGATGGCATACAGATGCAGTCAAATCTATCATGTGAATTGGAGAGCAAAAAAGCTGTCAAGAGCTGTCAAGAGGACTCAAGATAAAAGTATAACATGGCTCCCAAAAGATAAAGATGCAGGGAAATAATGATTATGAAATAACAAAATGAAAAAGACAGTAAGTTTCATGAATCAGGGTAAGGAGAAAATATACGAGGAATGACAGCTTTCATGGCTGTGAGTTTGTCAATGATGGCTTTGAAAATGTATGTGAAAGGCTGCTCTTTGGATGATTAATACAAGTTGGGTACCTTATCTGATATACTAAGCTTCTTTAGCCTCTTTCTAGAGTGGCATAACTAAAACTATCTAAACACATCATAAAAGTAATGTTAAAAGCAATGTAATGGAGAGATTACACTGAATAGGAAATGGGAAGATTTGGATTTGGGTCTTTTTGTAAGTACTCCTTAGAATAACAATTGTGCTTGGCCCTTCCCCACATGCTATGAATAACTCCAGAAAGCACGATGCTGAGATTTTGGAAGTGATCTAAAATAAGAACCTGTTAAGAACTGTAAGAACAAAGCTGCAAAAATTTTAGCCTATTATTCTTTGAGCACAGATTCACAATATACAGTTGAATGATTTAATTCCTCAGTGGCAGTTATTCTATACTTTTTTGCTTTCTAAGCAGGTCCACTAATTGTGATGATGTGAGAGTTTAATGCACTAATGATTGTTCGCTGTTAATGTTAATCCACTGACCTTAAGCAGCTTGAGCTGAAGATATTTATAGTTTGGCACTGCCTGAAGTCTTGGATGTTGAATGGGAAAGCAATAAGTACTTCCTTCAATTGTTCATTTCTGACTATCAGCTTGGACTCTTGGCATTCCATCAACATCTGGGAGCAGCTGGCCTATTTTGTCTTGTATGCACTAATGTTGATAGAGTATTTAAAATGACATTAGTAGGAATGGTCTGATGGCAGTACTGTGCTACATGACCCGTGATCCAAGGTCAGTTTCCAATTTTAAAGCACTATGGCAGAGGCAAGTGCAGAGCAGTACCACTTTGAGCAGTTCTAGAGACACTAATGGCCCCTGAAAGACCAAACAACAGATGGAAAGGAGCATCTAAAGCATTTCTCTTCAGAGGAGGCCTAAGGCAAGTCATTGTTCTTCAGAAGAAGAAACCAAAGAAGTAGCTTTTAATGCTTGGATTTGTTCATTGCAGACACTGCCTCTTTTTTTTTTTTTTTTTTTTTAAATTTAACTTCAGGAACACAAATGCAGTCTTGGGGGAAGACACTGATTCTTCACTGCTTCCATCTCCTTTACAGCAGGCCTGACTTTCTCTCTAGGCTTAAAATTCAGTTTGCAAAGGAAAGTGTGCACAAAAATAGGGATTCTTAAAATGGGTTTTCCTTTTAAAATGGGGGTTTAACTTAAGAAGCATAGACCAAGAAGTAATGGAAGCAGAGCTCAGGGCGGAATGTCGGTACTCTGTTTTACTCAATGTGCTAAGCAAGGACTGCACCTCTAAAAGTTTGAAACCAACTTTTAGAAGGTCCCTCAAGTACGCAGAGAGACGCACTCCCTTTTATTAGATATCCAGACTGGCATACTTGGAAGAAGAAGTCTTCTGCACAAAGTCATTGAGGCTTCTATATGTACCAAAAACCTGCCTGATTTTCCTAAACATATCTTTTGCTCTAGCAAACTACCTATAAAATATGCTCTGTGTGCATTTCAACAAAATGTCATGGGTAATCAATTAAATACAGTTCACTCTTGCTGTTTACATACACAGTGTTTATCTCTTACGGAAGTCGCATTGGGACTTCAGCAAAGCATACCTATATTTATTTAACTGGGAGAATAGACACCATCCCTTTCCTAGCATGTTAATCAGATCTATTTTTCCTTTTATTAATTGATCTGCTCTCCCAAAGCATCATCAGCCTGTGATCTTTCTTCCTCACTCCAACCTAATACTTCCTTTAGAAAGTGAAACACTTTCCAGCAAAAATACTATTTTAAAATGTTGAATATTTATAACAGCATAGTTTTTATTGATTTTGAGGTATTGTTTTGGCAGTCTAGAATAACTCCAGCGTAAATCAGTGCTATATATAAAAGACAAATTTATTGATCAGTAGTGAACGTGGCATCACTGGCAAACAGCACAGACATATGTTGCACTGAGTACAAACCCACAAATGATGTTTCTTTAAGACATGAGGAAAAGGCATGATTAGAAAGAAATTTTTGCTTCCAGAGATATCATACATTTTTAAGTTATTGGTTTCTTGTCTCAATATAACTTTTCTTCCAGATACGATGCAAGCAGCCTTCAGTCCGAGACTTGCCTCCTTAAACTTGCTATTGGACAGGAAATATACGTCACTTATAAGTTTAAAAAAAAAAAAGAACAAGTGAGTTTTTCAAAAAGTAGCTGCAGTCTTCAAATGGTAAATTATACGGAAGAGTATTTGAGATAGCTGACAACTAAAAAAAAATAGTATTAATAAAAAAAGAGGAGGAACTTTCAAATTAGAAGGTTTCCCCAAATATTATAAAACAGGCAACACAAATTAAAATGCTTCTGTCTCTAATTATTTCTCTGATTGGGTCTTCAGTTTCTTCTTTCCCCCTCCATCATTATGAGGTTTTAGGGTTATTTACGTAATGAATTAAATAATATCTTCATAGTAGTTTGCAGTCTCTCTAGGGAAGGAATCGCATCCTGTGGGCCTATCAGCTAAGTTGTGAAACCCTGCCTGAATTTTCTGATAGGTGAGCGCCAGCGACCAGTTCAATCATACAGCGTCCAGTTAGCAGTAAGTAGAATCATCTCTGTTTACATCTGTACCATTGTGAAAATCTGTCTTCTGCATATCTTTTGTACTTTTAATATAATAAACAAATGTACTCGCCCCCATCCACCCACACCGTCTTCTCTTCTCCTCTGTCCCCAGCAATATTATTACCACATAAGTTTAGGCATCTGCTGTGTTAAAACTCTATGTCAAAGCTACTGTCTAGTTATCTTTTAGAGTCTATTAAGACAAAAGGCATATCTGCAAGGCAATTCATATCATCTGAAAACAGACAGATAAATCAAGTAACTTCTGTTGTAGAAGGAAATCTCTCTCTCTGTTAATTAAAAATAGAGTTGCAGAGATAGGTTAGATGTACCCTCAGCAAGTTTGCAGATGACACCAAGCTGAGTGGTGTGGTTGATACTCTGGAGGGAAGGTATGCCATCCAGAGGGACCTTGGGAGGCTTGAGAGATGGGTCTGTGTGAACGTCATGAAGTTCAAGACCAAGTGTAAGGTTCTGCACCAGGGCCAGAGTGATCCAAAACATGGATACAGGCTGGGTAATGAGTGGATTGGGAGCAGTCCTGTGGAGAAGGACTTGGGGCTATTGGTTGATGCAAAACTGAATATGAGCCAGCAATGTGTGCTTGCAGCCCAGAAAGCCAACCATATCCTGGGGTCCATCAAAAGAAGTATGGCCAGGATGTCGAGGGAGGCGATTTGCCCCTCTGCTCCACCCTTGTGAGACCCCACCTGGACTACCATGTTCTTTCAGCTCTGGGGCCCCCAGTATACGAAAGATATGGATGTGCTTGAGTGGGTCCAGAGGAGGGCCACAAAGATGATGAGAGGGATGGAGTACCTCTCCTATGAAGACAGGCTGAGAGAGGTGGGGTTGTTCAGCCTGGAGAAGAGAAGACTCCGGGGAGACCTTATAGCAGACCTCCAGTACGTAAAGGGGGCCTACAGGAAAGATGAGGGGTAACAGTTTTAAACTGGAAGAAGGCAGATTTAGATTAGATATTAGCAAGAAATTCTTTACTGTGAGGGTGGTGAGACACTGGAACAGGCTGCCCAAAGAAGTTGTTCCCCCATCCCTGGAAGTGTTCAAGGCCAGGCTGGATGGAGCTTTGAGCAGCCTAATGTAGTGGGAGGTGTGAGGGGGGTTCAACTAGGTGGCCTTTCAACCTAGGTCCCTTCCAACCCAAACTATTCTATGATTTTATGATTCTATGTCTGCTGATATATCTAAAGCAAGGTGAGAAGAGTACTACTATTCCTGAATGTTTACAAATTCGTGGGTTTTTTTTTCTTATTTTCAATACCAATATGCTTGCCTGATTTGAGGATGTCCATTTCTTACTACCTTAGTGATTTCTATAGGCTCCAATACTGCAGCACCGTCATGCAAATCAGGGCTGTACTTGAAACACAATGTGGGTTTAGCCTTGTGACACCACACTTGAACACAAAGTAGAGGAAGGCTAGCCCATTGGAAAAACTGGGAAAATGCTTATAAATTTGCTAAATACTGTGTCTTTGGAGTGTATAATCCATTCTATGATAGTAAAAGACACTTTTCTTTGTCTAACTTATTTCTTTTGTGCAAGGTGTTTCAAATATTACACAGATGACTACACAAGAATACAGAAATGTGGTTACAGTATGTGGAAAAAAATGCATCATTCTGAAATTACAGGTGGAAGTGGTTGTGAATCCCTGCAACAGTTGGATACTAAAACTCTGGCATAAGCTGATTCATGAGAACTAGCTATTTTCTGTATTCTCCTCAAAAGCATCCCTATTGTACTCTGGAATAAGGACGTTTGTTGTGGGTGTATATGCTGGAGGTGGGACAGGGAACACAAAACTGTAGCTTTTGGCTATAATCCAGACAGGAAGGAATTGAATGAGCTAGCCAGTGCTTCAAAGAGTCTATATATCACAGAAACCTAGAGATGATGTTATATTATAAAACACAGGCTAGGCAATAGTCATGACCTCTTCAGGTTGCTCAGTGAAGGATGGGTTGGGAAGTTTGCACAGTGCTCAAGATTCACTCTTTTCTCATTGACTTTCTGCTCCCACTTCTTATGGGTCATTTACACCTATTTTTACAGAGTACTGTACACTTGCACTGCTGTCTACATTATTGCACTTTTGGAGTTTATGAAGTCTAAATACTGGAGCTTTTCTAGAAAAATATTGTGCTCTGGTAGGAGTCTGCTGCCTGCTTTTGCAAGGCTCTGTCTCCTCTACAATGCAGTGCAAGCTCAAAAGAGGTGTACAGGAACTCTGCCTTTTCACCCTGCCCGCTTAGGCTGCATTGACTCCCACATGCAGGTATAGAAAAGGTTATGAGAAAATAGTTTGATAATCCCATGACCTTTTTTTGAGTTATCCTGTCACATTTGGGGGGAGAATGCCTGAGAAGCCCTGTAGTAAAGAAGCAGATGCTGTAGGGAAGAGACAAGCAATCTTTGTTTCCACAGCATAAGAACAGAACTGTTTCTGGGTTTTTGTAGTCAGTCGAGGTGGGGGACTTTTTTGTTATCTATTTTGTTCCTGTAGAAGCAGCAAAATTCATTCCTTTTTCTTTTTCTCTCTAGTTTAAGCTTTGAGCATAGTCCAAACGGTGATTCCTAATCAATTATACAAGCCAATTTCATTTATAGTATGACTTCACTGTAGCCACTGGTGATGCATTGGCAGTCAATTCTTCACTTTCTGTACAAACTCTGTTGTAACTTGAGTTCGATCATATAAATGGGACAAAACCCCCTATACTGGAATTTTGAAAGCCCCTCTTGTGCAGGGAAAGGATGGAATATTAATCATCTTGACAGCTGAGAGAAGTGTACTGGTTACTTAATTAACAGAAAGGAACCTATAAGGTGAAAGCTATATGGGAGACACCAAGGTCTGGTTTGGATGCTTTCCCCGTTTCAGCTTCTCTCACCCAGCGATCTGTGCGAGTTTGTCCATGAAGGGGAGGGTAGCACAGGACTGAAAACCCGGGGCATTCTGCGCTTGTATTAACACAAGAGCTTTTACAGTAAGAAACCAAGTGAGTGTAGGAACATTCCACTTAACGGGGGCATGATGTAGGCTGCATAGCAAAGGCCTCTTTCTTTCCAGCTTGAACATCAAGGCCAGAGAACTCAAACATCTGTTTGTGATTGAGGTCCCTGGCTCAGTACTTAGTTGGGATCCGTTACATGGTACAGTACATAGCATTCTTAGACGATAATTACTGCAAATTTTTTACTGGAGCTAGTAATCCTTACCTACCTAGTGGAAAGGGGGGAAAAAAAAAAAGAAAACAAAAAAGGTCAGAAAGGAGGGGGATGGATCTGGGTATTTCATTCACACTACTAAATATCCAAAGCAGCAGGTCAAAATCAAGATGTTCCAGGATCATCTTGTTTCAGCTGAAGCCTTCGAGTACACCAGGTGCGCTTTCATTGCTTCTGTTGTCCCTCATCCGCCCTATTTGATCCAGACAAAATTCTCAGAAACACTCTTTCTGCAATCAGACCAAACTAATGTTAATTTTCAAGCTTGTGGAGCCATATGCTTGCATTAATGTCTTAACATCATTCTTGCATTAAGGACCGCTGGGAATAGGTCATAACATCTGTGAACTTCATTACTAATCTGTGTCAAGGGTGGCAGAGAATTATTCTCAGTACATCAAACAGGCACAGATGGGGTAGCCTCTGAACCTGTGGACAACAATACGAACAACTGGACGCAATATGATTTTAATGCTGTCTGATTACGGTTATTATTGGACATTCAATAGTACAGAAGGACCAGTTGGTGCCCAAAACCTCACACAGATTTGCAGCAATACTGTGAAACACAGACATGTGGGCAAGAAATTGTGCATTTTGTTCTGACAGAGGTTAAGAGCTAATGGCACATCACCAAACCAGAATTCACTGCTTCAGTTATTGCTGCAGAGCTGGAAGAGCTGTTTGTTCTTCAAAGCTCATATTCTAACATAATATGCTATGAAACTTTGGTTGTTTCATGCTGACTGCACTGGTAATTTCAGTCTCTGAAGATATTTTCACCTTAATGATGTCCTTAAAAAAGAGTACATTGGACGTTCCTCAATTCCGTCCAGTATTTCTGTAATTCTCTCCCAGCCTACCTGTCTCAAATGTTTTGTGCTCTATTAACCAACCTATGCTTCCACAAAAGAAAAGAAATTTGAAAGGTGAGCAGAAAGTCTGGAAAAACTGGCCAGTCACCGATTCTCGGGGCTTATACTCTCAAGAGCCAGAAGTTTCTTTAGAAGCTCTATGTTAGTTTGTATCAGCTGCACATGCCTCACAATGAGACAAAGATAACAGGCTAAAAGTTTCTAAAGGTTAAAATACTTCAAAACGTCTCCAATGGACTAAAAATAAAAGCAAATTTAAAATGGTTACTTAGGTACAACTGGAATTATAGCACAGAAATGAAAAACTGAGTAACAATTTTGCAACGTGTGTATATATATTCGTCCATCCAAGCAATTGTGATGAGTTCTCAGTGCACAATCTCTATCTGAACAGATCATTATTTACCTGTATGTAACGTAAGCTGCAATGAACCAAACAGATGAAATCTATCACTATGCATACATTGGATTAAGTTATCTGACATAAGACTATGCTTGTTGCAGTGCTTTATTTATGAGTCTTGCTGATACTGTACTGCAAGGGACTGCCCACCAAGACGGAGACCAGAAGGAGCACGCAACATAACGCAGTAACAGATTTGTTTGTTTCCTTTATGTTTCACACTTACATGGCCATAATGTTCCACCCTTTTTTTTAAATTGAACATTGGTTTAATGTTCATATTCACTCAGTGCCTGCTGATTTACACTTCTTGAATTCACCCATCTTTGCTAGCTGACCTGTAGTAGAGTAGCTCAGATTAAATTTCTAGTAAGGACTTATACATAAACTTTAGTTTCTGGCTTAATTTCTGACTGAGCTACACAGTTGCTGAGCAATTGTGGGTGATTGACTAAACTTTCCCTGGAGCCTTGAATTGCCATTCGTAAGGTTGTTTTATATTTCTCTGTCTTGCACAAGCATTGTGAGGATAAGATCAACAAAGATTTCACGTAAAATCATTGACAGAGCACCATAAGTAACTTTACAAATATCCAAATTCTTCCCCAGTGAAATGTGAGTGAATACTCTAGGTACATTTTGGTATTTCTGTGTTACTCATTGTGAAAAACTTGTATTCATAATGCCTGATGGTTTGTTTCTTGTTTGATTATACTGACCTTTGGTTTTCCAATGTGCTTTTATTACCTAAGTGCTGAACAGGGTGATTTGCTTCTGCTGCACGTTCTGCAAGGACCTAGAATATGCAGCCACACCATCTTCTCCTGGAATTAAGTTTTTTGAATTGTCTCGCTCAAGTACTTTTTCCTAATGTTTTTATTGTATTTTTAGTATTTTATTTTGTTTTGGCAGGCCACTTACCAAGGGATTTTATTATGCCTTACATCGCTTTGCGCTGTTGAAATATTAGCTGAATTTTAAGGAAAACAAAAACTTGTATCAAAAAGTCGTATGGGTCAAATTCTTTGGGATCTACTGAAATAAATTTTTCCACTTATTTCACAAAATGGCTTTCAGAATGAGAATAGCAG
This sequence comes from Anarhynchus alexandrinus, assembly GCA_008711295.1. Classification (NCBI taxonomy): domain Eukaryota; kingdom Metazoa; phylum Chordata; class Aves; order Charadriiformes; family Charadriidae; genus Anarhynchus; species Anarhynchus alexandrinus. Next base: position 485,186 of record VUYV01000193.1, on the reverse strand, counting down.
TACCACCTTGCATAGTAGCAAGATCTAGTTTTTAAAAGAGACATTTAACGTGCACAGAATGTGGGTGTGAGATTTACAAAGCAAACTCAGGAGACAATGGTGCTGTTCTTCCTTTTGACTAAGTTCTCCAGTACGAGTTAGTGAATGATGCTGTAGATTCGATTCCTACTGGCTTTAGAGCTCAGTTATGTGCAGCAGAGTTGTGCCTTTAAATCATCTTACTTACAAAAGGAGTTACACCAGCATGGGGGCTATTCCATCTCATGCCACTGCTGGAAGTTTCCTAGATTTCCACCTCTATCTCTGTTGCAAAGACCCTAGCAGTATCTGTAGAGGCTGAAGTCATCTGGAGCTCTGCTATGCACCTTCATCTCCCGACACTGGAAAGCAAACCTACCTCCGAATTCCTCCAAACCATCTAGTTGTGTTGCCCCTTTAGTCTCTGTCTGTAAATGGATTTAAGTTCCTTGGAGGAAAATATGAGGGAGAACTTGAGAATTAATCTAAGAACGACCAGGCAATAGGAGTGAAACATCCCTTCAAAAGAATGAGATGAGGGTTTTGAGGAAAAAAATGGGCATGTTTAGTTTGTCTGTGCCCAAATGAAGCAACAGAAACTTAAGGCTGAGATGAGGTGCAAAGTCAATGGCAACAAGGCTTAGACTGTATGTTAAACAAAAATACTGATTACAGCCAACATTCAAATGTTGCAAAAAATTAATGGAAAACTTGTTCTGCCATTAGGCTTAACACTGTAGTGTGCTGCAAAACTATACAATGACATTTATAAGGAATTTATTTACTATCTAGCTAGCCATAAAAGATTTTACACTATGTTTTGCTGAGTAACACAGTTCAGATGACTTACATTTTAAAAAAGATCGTGAAATTTTGTGCATTCTGCTAGAGAAACCAAGGTACAGTTTTCAGAAATGTTCTGTCCCAGTAACTCTGACAATGCTTAGTTGTCAAGAGGTTCTGAAAAACAGGCATCTGGAATCAGTAGCTTAATATATGAACTACCTCAAATTAGTTATTTCTTTGAACATCAAGTATGAGATTTTTTGGGTTTTTTTTTTTTTTTTTCCCCTGTTTTCTTCTTCGCCTTCTTTAAAAAACTGGAGTCCACGACAGGGCAACTGGCAGAATAGAGAAGAATCTTGTTCTTCTAAATTCTTTGGAATGATATTGTCATGTAGGTTAATAAAAGCATTTCTTGTATAATCTTTACCACACTATCAGTATTTACAAGACCACAATACAACTTTTCGGTAGTCAAAAATGCAATTCTTTCTGTGACAGATGGGTTATTAACTATGTATTACTCCCCACTGTACTTGCATGACAGGTTTAAGTTAGCAAAGATTCTTGCTCTTAAAATCATCGGATAATGCAAACAAATATTGCTAGAAGTAGCATGCGGTTCTAAATTTGCAGAATCTACTATGTGTTATGTAAGAGTGATAGTGATTAACAACTGAAAGTCATAACAGTGTGCACAAAAGACAGGATTAGGATTGCACCTTCAAAAGCACTTACTGCATTTGGTTATTGCTTGGATATGCAACAATGACATTTCCTTAATTTATTTTTTATTGTTAGAATTTTATTTTGCCATATGGAATAAAAACAAGTGCTTAGCCTATTACATTTATTCGTGTTAAAATGGGATCTGGAGTTGGAATATATATAGATACAAATATATACGCATAGCTCTCATAAATACGTATAAATATTTTAAAATAAGATGTGATACATTATAGGCAAACATCATTTGTTACTGTTCACTAGAGTTTATTAAAAACAGAAGTCATCTCACTGAAGCTGATTTCAAAGCATTATTCACGTAGATTGCTCCAGGAGAAGAAGTCACAAATGACATGATATACTGAAGTGCAGACACTAAATTCTCTTTGGCCAACAAGTGTCACCATTTAATTTACTCAAAGTAGTTTTAAGTCCATTGACACTGACACACATAAATTGTGTTTTAATAAAGATACGACTTTCCACTCCCAGGAATATAGATGTTCTAGAAAAAAAGAAAAAAGAAGTGTGAGCAGAAGTAAAAGTGTTAGATTCAGCTGTGCGAATACTAATATGCACAGCCAGTAATACAAGGTGAGTCAGGGCATTCAACTACTATTTGGGCTGATTTATAGCCAGTCAGCATACTAGCAATTTCTATCAACATGCAGTGAGAGCTGCAGGGGCATAATACCCTTGAAAATGAGGCCTTGTATCTCCAGCTGCTCACTCAGAAACTGAATCCGGTGGACCTTTCTATGCCCACATTGTCTCTTATTTATTCTTTTATTTATACAATTTTTCACGTAAAATTTGTAGCAGATGGGAATGTACTCTTTTGAAATAGCCAGCAAATGCCAGATCCTGAAATGTAACCATTCAATTCCAGTTATTTAGTAACATAGAAAGATATACTTCATTTTATATAAATAATTCAAATTATGGCATTTATGATTTTCATAGGTCTACTTTCCATCTCTCGCTGTGTTTGCAGACTGTAGAGCCCTTTTGCCAAGTACTAGGTACAGTACAATGCGAGTTTTCTGTCAAAAGCACAATGGCTAGCACAAGAAACTCCCACTCCTTGCCTCGAATCTCCATATGGTCTCATTTTTCATCATTTAAAATAATATTCATACTAAAGTGGATGGAAGTGTTTCTATGCAGATTTGGGACTAGGCCAGAAGGTGGTACCTCCTACTGTGCCCAGGACAAGGCTGTTATAATCTCCACACTCTACAGCACACAAAGGGATATTCTTGGTTTGCCATTATTCACGATGAATAACTTTGGTAATACTTCCAAGAACACTGACATGACTCGCGTTCAAGATCCTTTCCCTCATTGCAAGTCGCTTCCGAGAACTGAATTGAGTCAGTAAAACTGGGTGATCTGGAGGCGTTGCTCTGCCTCTGGATGCTCAGATACGTGGTATAGTTGCTTTGCCCATACCTGACAGAGCTGAGGCAATATGTGGGCCTGAAGAGTGCAGCAGTGCAGCTTGGCCAGGTGCACCAAGCCTGTGTGGTGCACCATGGCGAGTCCACAGAGAGTTTAGGAAGAGCTTTAGGTTCTTCTGAAAATGCTGTCATCCCGTTTCACTATGTTCTGTTGAGTGTTTGTTGTGATGGAATTAGAAAGTCAACATAGCACGGCTGCTTTCAAACCAACCGATAAGAGCGACTGTGCATCTCGGTTGTGCTAATTTGTAGCACACATATGCAGTGACTGGTCCAGCCTGTAGAGGATAATTATGTTTGGATCACATTGCTCACGTTGTTTGGTCTTTTGCTGGCAGAGCCTAATAATTGTTAATTACTGTTCTGCTAGTGTTTATGACACTGAACCGCTAAAGTACATGGCTTTTATCTGGCTTCTAGGGTTTTACCCAAGCCAACATCCACACCAGCAGGTTGGAACAGGCAGGCTTTAGGTTTGCTTTTCTAGGTGTCACTGACATTGCAGTGAGGGAAGAAAAGAGCACTTGTTGAGGGATCCCAATTGGCCAGGGTTCAGCTACCATCTGTGCTATGAGGCAAATCAGGCCTGAAGAAGCCGGTACGGCGACAAACGTTCCTTCAGGTATCTGGACCACGTAGATCTTTCCCTCTGCAACCGCTTTCCTCTCTTTTTCCTCATTCCCGCTCCACCAATTTCTTCCTTCCAGGCTCGTTTCCGCACCCCTCCTTGCCGGGGATGCTGCGGGGTGCGCTGAGGCCGTGCAGGGAGCATGGGAGGCTGAGGAATCCCGCGGCCATGGCCCAGACCGCGGCGGGAGAGTGGGGAAGGCCACCCGGGGAAGGCCACCCGGGGGGGATCTGTGCGTGTGTGTGTCCGTACAGAAGGAGCGCGCACCTTGGTGCTGGAGAGACTCCATGGGGGGGGGGGGGGGGGGGG